>KN498345.1:1627-15573 GCA_000787155.1 Scartelaos histophorus | reverse complement strand
TGAGAATAGATTAACGGCGATATTGTTAATATCGCCAGATAAAAGTCCCACATCATCGCAACACGTTAACGCCAATACTCGCCCACCACTAATATATAGATTGCATTGCTTAGGCTATTTTTGTATTCCATGTTTTGTGTGTCTCAGGGACTGCAGATGGGAATGAGTTCTGAGAGCTACAGTCTGGTACAAAGCATCTTTTCAATATTCCTTTGATTAATGCTCCTGTACATGGTCCCTGTCAAATAAACTAAAAAGATAAAATCTGTGTGGTGCTGCGTAGTGCTATGTGGTGCTGGATAGTTCTGTGTGGTGCTGTGTAGTGTTATATGGTGCTGTGTGGTGCTGCAGTGTTACAAACCTGTAGTAGATGTCGTGGACATTGCTTGTACTGCTCTCGGTTCTCCAAAACATATAGCACTGCTTCTCTGAGTTCCGCAGCACTGAACAATCATTGATGACTTTATCATCCAGTTAAAGTTCAGCCAGAGTCACACTGTAAAAACACATACATATTATCTAGCCTACTTTTAAATGAAGTCTGATATTGATTTACAAGCTGTTGTAAATATCCATGAGCTGTTCAGTTTGCCTGACTGGACTGCATTAAAAATGGTTTTAGGGAAATAAAAACAGCCCTTCATCTGTCTACTGTCCATGTACAAATGCTCTTACATGTTTTGGTTTGCTGTTATTGTTGTGTTTTACTATACTAAAGGACCTATATTATGGAAAATTGACTCATGTGAACTTAAAGCCATGTCGAATGTTGTTACTTCATCAACACATATATAGAGTTTTGTTTTGTTTCATTTACGCATGTTTGAGTAATTCTTTATTAGTCTGTCTACATCTCTAGAGCTCAAAAGCTCTGTTCAAAATAGTGATGTCATGAAGCAATAGTTCTCAAGTTAACAGCTCGTTTTGACCTTTTGTTTGGTAAAGATTGACAATTCCATGCTGGATTCATCCAAATTATTCTAGTGAAGGTGCATAAAACACAGTGGAGCACATCATGTGTTGCCACATGACACAACTCCAGGTTTGTGATGAGTAAATGACATTATAATATGGATCAGAAATATGGGCCCATTAAATATAGTAGTAGATCGTTCAGGCTTGCCATTATATATATATATAACCCTAACCCTAACCCTAACCCTAACCCTGTCATGTGGTAATACAACATTTTATAATTACAGTCCTAGAATTGCCTATCTCTACTGAACTGAGCTTCGATGGATCGGAGCATTTTGAGCTTTTGAGATGTTGAGAAACTAAAGGGTTACTTTTTTGATTAGATAACAGCACTATAACATGTCTTAAAGGTCACAAGAGTCGAATTAGTGTAATAGGGGACTTTTTAAAAATGTGTAATGTAAAAATGTGTAAAATAGGTAAAAATGGTAACCCATCAGTGCCAGCCTAAAGGGGCTAAAGCGCCGCCACGTGAACTCTGAACACGTTTGAACTACGATCTCCAGCGGTAACTCCGCTGGAGGTGGTACTAAGGGTGGATGGACCCTTACAGACCGTCACACGTTGATTTACTGTCAATAATCCATCTTTGAGTAATTTATAATCAGACGAGCAGAGGTTTAATCAACCTAATCCCTATTCCAAGCGTCTTTAAACTACAGTAGGAGGTAGGAACTAGAATTAGGAGGTACAGTTAACTGTGTTTCGGATACAGCCATAGGCTGTATAAAAAGGGGACTAAGCGAGTGTGACGTCACTCATAGCGATAACGAGGATCACTGCAGCAGTTACAGAGAGACGAGCGACAAGGTCCTGATGTAAGTCAGTGGGAGCCAGAGTCAGAAGGAGCCGGAAGAGCCTCCTGGAGCACTTCCTATTTGGCACACGGCTACTAACGCGTTAGCTATGTCCATTCATATATACGGTCTATGGATACAGCCCAAGTGCCTGGTGTTCTGAGGTCACACCAGCAGCGGAAGTGACGCAGCACGCTTCGACCTTGGAGTTACGTGCACTATCATGGCGAACAAGGAGCCCAGCGTGAGTACTTTGAGTCTGCACATTTGTACACTGCTTGTCATTCGATCTATCTGATCTATCTGCGGGTTTATTCTATGACAACTGTCATAATTTATTTATTCCATACTTTAGTTGGGCCTGTGCTAAAATACTGTGGCTGGATTAAACACTGAATAGAGCATGCGAAAGAAACATGGCCTCATGTCTCCTCTCCGGTCTTCCGAATCTGACGACATGTGATGGGAGTCCGCGGGGGCCGGGGACAGAGGAGCCCACCTGAGGAGTAGCTCTTCTGGGTGTGTGTGTACCGTGCTCCGCTGTGCACTGACCAGGAGCAGGAGCAGTCTTGCATCACTGAGGCCTCTGTCCCCTGTCCAGCCTCACCCCACATGAAATGACATGTAACACTTTGTCATTGGTGTCCTCAAAATTCAGTTATAACAGATATTTGAATATGATCTGTTATATATTATGCTGATTCAGATCTGTTCTAATGTAGTTTTCTCATCAAATAGACCTGAAGTTGTGTTTTTCATACACACCAACCCTCCAGATTTAGGTTGAGTTCTTCTCTCAAATGAAAACACTCAATTCCACCTTGTGAAGTGGTAATACATGAAGTACCATTATGTTTTTACATTTTTCAATTCATTTGGATAATTTCAGGTCTGGATTTGCCAATTGTTGTTGGTAAAGAGTAGCTGGCATCTCATGACATCAGAAGGTACAAAAGAGCAATTTGAGCTTTGGAGATCCAAACAGACAAATTATAAAGGGTTGCTCAAACATGTGAGAATGAACCACATAGACCACAAAGACTAAAATATGCCTATGGACCACTCTGGAACCTACCTGGACAACTGAGGGAAACCACTATAAGGCCACATGGTAATGTGCATGTTGATTCTCCCATCTATCCTACAGCGTCTTTTCCAGCACTTACGAGATGCAGCCGGCCGTATGTCGTCCTCTGGGGGCCGTGGGGCTGGGCTGGGTATCAAGCTTCTGCTGGGAGCAGGGGCAATAGCATATGGGGTCAAAGAGGCCACATACACAGGTTAGAGATGCTCTCCTGTCTGACCACAGCCTGGAGGAATGGGAGGCCAGTACTGACCTCTACCCTATCTTTGTGCTGACAGTGGAGGGAGGGCACAGAGCCATAATCTTTAACCGAGTGGGCGGCATGCAGATGGACACGGTACTGGCTGAGGGGCTGCACTTCAGGTATGAGCGGGTGAGACTATGGTGTCCTCCTATGGTGTAATGTTTGCCCCCATATTCTGAAAAAAAAGCTAAACAAAAATGGTGATTTAATGTGGTATTGTCATGATCATATAGAAGCAACTATACCATTTAATTAGATGTTTTTTGATCAGGAGAGGCAATAGGTGACATTTTTTTATTATTAGAGCATGGATTGCTCGTGTCACCATAGCCTCATTTTAAACTTATAGGAAAACCTATAGTCTGGTTTATGTTCAGGTCTAACATGCTCTGTGTGTGTAGGATACCTTGGTTCCAATACCCTATCATCTATGATATCAGGGCCAAACCCAGGAAGATCTCATCCCTGACTGGCAGCAAAGGTACCTGCACTACACACCAGTTCAGCTTTGTGCATGTGACTGTGCACAAAGTGTTGAATATCTTTGAGCTGTGAATGCTGTTTAAATGTGTATGAAGTACAGCTTTCAGTGTTGCAAGATTCCAAATTCAAACAGATTGCCACCCCATTTTGAGGTATATTCGACCTGTGCAAAAAAACAGGCCAATTAATCCTGCTGTCCAAGCAATCTGCAAAAAAAAAATCAGTGAAAGACAAGGTTTTTTTTTCACTTATTTTCCTTTTACATTCTGTTTTAAGAAAGAACTTGCTGTTTGAAACATTCTTGTTACACTGAAGATCCATGGTTCACTGAAGTGTGCCTGCAGCCTACAACCCCTGACTCCTCCCCTCTGTGCAGATCTGCAAATGGTGAACATTGCGGTGCGTGTGCTGTCCCGGCCCATGGCGTCCAACTTGCCCCTCATGTACCAGCAGCTGGGCAAAGACTACGACGAGAGAGTCCTGCCCTCCATCGTCAACGAAGTCCTCAAATCTGTGGTGGCTAAGTTCAACGCCTCACAGCTTATCACACAGAGAGCTCAGGTACTCCTCATGGGGTTAGGGTGTTAATATTAGAGACTCGTAATGTCCTCATGCTGTCTGAACTTGGACCATGACTCCTCTCATATGACTTTGGTGTTGCAGGTGTCTCTACTGGTGCGCAGGGAGCTAGTGGAGAGGGCCAAAGACTTCAATATCATCCTGGACGATGTGTCCATCACTGAGCTGAGCTTCAGCAGCCAGTACACCGCAGCTGTGGAGGCCAAGCAAGTTGGTAAGTCTGTAAGCCCCAGCATTTGCAGCTATGAACCACATTTCTCTGTTAAAGGGATAGTTTGGGCTTTTTGACATGAAGCTGTATGTCATCCCCGTCAGCAGTGTCGTGCATCAACACTGACTTACCACTGACAGAGTCCGGTGAGCAGAGTTCCTGCCCAGTTTTGGTGCTGACGAAAGCAGTCTGGCAAGTTGGCTGAGGTCACGAAAATAAAGTGTCAAAACAATGTGTTCAAAAGAGTGATACATCTGCATCACAAAACCGTTCTGAAAAAGTCAGACCTCCAAATCCAGCAGTTTTTTCAATTGTTTGACAGTGTGCTTAGTCCGATGGCGATGTGACGTGAGAGAGCGATAAGTATTTAAGCTTGTATAAGCTATATGGGAATATATATTAAAAAAATGGTGCCGACTTGTGATTATCCAGGCTGTAACAACAAAAATCTGGGTGACTCTCCGCACACATTTCACATATTGTTTTGAGAAGAAAAACGCTTTATCTTTGACCCCGTCTACTTGCCGGACTACTTTCGTCACAACCGGGCAGCTCACCAGATGCTGTCGGGGGTAAGTCGGTGTTGATGCTCGACACTGCTGACGGGATGCCATACAGCTTCATGTCAAAAACCCAAACTTTGCCTTTGCAGCAGATTTAAGTATAGAACTAAATATTCTCCCACCTCCCCCATCGCTCACTCAAGGACTCAAATTTGTTTTCACAAAGCCGGTGAACACTGTGCACAACAAAATGTCTCAAGTGGGTAATGTTATGTTACTCTTTAAATAAATAATAGCATTCGAAATTCCCTTCGAAATTCCAAACGGGTTGATCCAAGACAAATGAGTTACTGCTAGCCTTGGGCTGATTTTACATCTGGGGTAAAGTTATTTGTTGCTATGTTTACAGACTGACTAACAATACTGACAACAAAGAACACATCCAGCTGCTGAAACGTATAACATTACTACTACATTATATCCAGATGAAACATCAGTCTGTCAATTACAGAACTAACCCCGATGTGACATGGGGTAAAACACGTGATCCCGCAGTGTTTCCTGTGGAAAATTGGTTAGGCAAAGTGGTAGACAAAATGTGAGTGGTCAGATGTCGCTATACAGCACCAATTAAGGTTCAGGTCAAATCAAAGGATTTATATAAACCTAGAGTAAATCTAATGGTACCGCTTCATAGCAACACATCTATAAACAAGGTAACCACGTACTAAAACTAAGAACTACTCAAACTGTGTAACTATAACAATGATACAAACAATGCATATGAAACTTAAATTACAATAACAATATCACCAGATCTGCATTGCTCTGTCACCCTTCTCTTTCCTTGAGTTCTGCCATTCCTCAAACACCTTTCCCAGACTAACTCTATGTGAGCTCGGGCCCTGTTTTCTTTTTCTTTCGTCGTCAGACAAAGGCTTCTGGTGTCTCTTAGCTGGTTGTGCCATGGCTCACACCTCACAAATGTATGAAAGTGGTGTGTGTGAGTTATGGTGGTGGTCAGAGGGACTGATGGTGCCCCCGATGGGCAGCCGTGCTTCTGTCAGTCTGACCTAAGCAACTGTGGCTACAAAAGTAGCTCATCACCACCGGGTATGTAGTGAATATATATGAGAGCAGCCCAGAAATTTGCATTTGCAAAGTTGCATGTCTGTTTTTTTGCCCAGAGACAGCTGGGAGTGCCAGTGTACCTTTCAAGCACCCCAAAATATTATATGTTACTGTCAAAGGCTCTTTGAAAAAGATTCATTAAGGTTACTTAGTTCTGCTTTAAACATGTACGTGTCCTCCAGCCCAGCAGGAGGCGCAGAGAGCACAGTTCTACGTAGAGAAGGCCAAACAGGATCAGAGACAGAAGATCATCCAGGCAGAAGGAGAGGCTGAGGCAGCCAAAATGGTGAGTTCTGTGCTAGACGTGTCCCTGATGTTAGAGCGTGCAGGGACCAATCACGGACTGTGTCAGGAGAGGGATATGGTGGTATCTTTGATTCTTTTGGAAAAGGTTTTTGAATAACCCTGAAATCAGCCAAACTCTGGGTTTCACAAAAAGGTAAACCCCTTCAACCCGATTCAGAGGGCCAACATATGCCTTAAAATGTAATGTAAGAATAATCAATCATAATACAAAAAAATAAATGAGTCCCAGCACTCAACATGTTAGATTTGATACAAATGGTGATTTAGCTCATTTTCGTTCAAATCTGAACACGTATACAAGTATGAAAATTCATACTGTAATCTTTCAAGTAAAAATGGAAGATAAAACTCTGAATTGACCATTAACTTGATCCTTTTTGAAACAAGGTCCAGGATCATCTGAATAATGACAGTTGTGTTATGTTTGTGTTCACAATTTTCCTTCCATCTCCTTTTTAGTTGGGTCAAGCTGTCACTAAAAACCCTGGCTACCTTAAATTGAGAAGGATCCGGGCAGCGCAAAACATAGCCAAAACGGTGGGTGTCACTGTCTGTGCCTTTTGTGTCTTTTGTGACCCCAACTGTCTGCTGTGACCTTTCTCTTACCCTTTTTGTCTACTCATTTAGATGGCGACATCACAGAACAAGGTCTACCTAAACGCAGACAGTCTGGTGCTGAACCTGCAGGACTCTGCCACATTTGAAAAGTATGTGACCCCTGCTCTCTCAAGACTTGTGCAGAGCAGCCTTAATAATATCAATTTCTGGAATCTGTCAGGCAGGTTACATTGGACTGGTGCTAATATATGGAGGTTGTTAATATAAATCCCTAGAACAGTCGTTCTCAAACTTCTAACACCAACTACCACAGAGCTCAACTTTAAAGTACCTATAACAGGTTCTACTACTCATGTTACTAAAACACAGTTCAGATAATTATATTTGCCCTAACATTTTCCAGTTTGGCCATTTTTTAAACTTTGAAATTTTACTTCCTGGTTTGAAATCATGACATCACACTAGAATTCAATAGCCTAGCAACCATTATTTTACTTAGGTTCATTGTCCAAAACTAATATACACAGAAAAATATATTTTAGCTTACCTTTATTTTACTGAAATAAAGTTTGAATAATGTTTGTTTAAACTGTGCCAAACTTTTGTATAGTGTGATGTTATGTTTTAGAACTACCTGTAATTTATATTTACAACAGGTATTATCCTGCCAAATTAAGTTAAAAAGAGAATCATAAAAACCTCAGCTCAGCACTATGGTTGGGACAACAGTTTGTACCGCAATAATGAATATTACACACGTTAAAAAGGGCCCATATGCAATATTGAGGAAAATCTTTGACAGATACATGTATTTTGGGTTTATTAAAATAACCTTTGAGGTATATTCATGAACTGAATAAAGCTGTCTCTGATGGTCCCTAATGGTAAATGCAGAGAGGTGCGCAAAAATGGATTAGGAGAAAATGTAGATATTATTTTTCTATCTGTAATTCTTTTCATAGTTTTAATATCAATTGGTGCATTACTCTTCACTTTAAGTGCATAATTCTGTAAGTTCTGTAAAAAACTTGTGTAACATCAATATGAATATATACTTGGTGACTCTAACCTTGTGTCATGTTGTTGCAGTTTGGCATTGGCCCAGAAAAAGTGACCAGAAGGAGGAAGTGTGTAGTCTCTGATTTTCTACATTCAAATAATGTTCAAATGTCTTATGTGCTGTAACTATATTAAAAGGTGAAATATGAATAACTTTTTATGGTTTTGTGTGGTGGGTGCAGATATGCTGGGATATCACCTTTTCACCAGTTTCCTCAAAATGTTTTAGAAAACCTAAAACCAGCTGTTGCAGAAACGTGCAAGAGGTCCATTTGCTAAATTCAGCCATAGGTTTATTGATAGAAAACCATGTTATAAGAGCATATTACTGTAGTGTTTGTAGTGAGGTGCAGGTAAGAGGTCAGCTGGGGATGCGGCTGCGCAGGTACTCCAGCACAGCATCTGTCCCTTTGGCCACGATTGCTGCTCGAGGAGTTCGGAATGGATTCCCCTCCAGACTCAGACACCTGTGGGAGGAGATAGAACAAATTGTTCAACACAAAAGAATCACAAATAACTCTTCAAACAAGCTGCCAATAAAATGAATAGCTGTTATAAGTGTCATTATGCAGAGGGGTGGGTGATAAATCAAATACATGAACATGTTTCAGGATCTAAGTTAAGACAAATTTGAAAGAACTGTCCAATTCCCAAACATGTAACTTTATACCCATGTTGTAATGATTACATTGAATTAAATTATATATTATGAGAACTATATAGCATATCATTACTTTTTTCCCCTTTAACTTACTAACTCACCAACTACATTCACTATCAGAACTGTAATATATACTTGACCTATTGCCCCTCTGCTCCTGCTATACATGATTTGGAAACCATTTCAGATAATTGCTTTGGGCTTTCCAGGTTCTTAGTTCACCATTCCTATTGATGCATATTATTTTGTATGGGGCCGATCTTGACATCATATAAGTTTTATAAGGACGACAGAGCCATTTTAAAGCCTTCAGAGAATCAATGTAGTATGATATGTTTGTTCACAAATCAACCTACTTTATAATCAGATTTAAGTAGCAATACTTTTCTCAAATTCTCTATTGAAAGGAATGGGAGTCCCACATAACCAGAAGTGCCACCACAAAGAAAGTGGTTTAGTAGCATTTAGAGGCAAAAGTGGGTGGAGTGATACGAGCTCAGTCATGGAGTGATTTTGACCCCTTGCATGCTGTTGCAGTGGGGGGTGTCTGAGGACATGTGTGTAGAGGTGCAGTGGGTTACCTGAGAGCAGAACAGAGGCCCAGCTCAGGGGGCACGTGCAGCAGGTCATTGTTGGACAGGTCCAGGGTGGACAGATGGACCAGGGACTGTAGGCGGGACGCATCCACACTGTCTACCTGGTTGTTCCCCAGCAGCACTGTCTCCAAACTGCGCAGCTCGTACAGTACAGCCGGGAAGGACTTGAACCTGCAACCTCAAAAGCTTTTATCTTTCTTATTATGCTTCATTTAAATATTAGCTTTGGTATTTTGTGTTTACAGCTGTCATCTTAAAGGTTAGTTATTAGAGAAGATTCTTAGTGAAGTGATTTAATAATGACTGGAAATTAGCTGCTGTAGCTCTCCTAGTTTCAATGCTGAAATATGAACACAAGTTAATGGACAATACATCATGATATGGAATAATAAACAGTCCTCCAAAGGCTCAGATGCTGTGTTGAGAAGAATACTGGAGCAAACACAGTCAAACATGTACCTGTTGAAGTTCAGAATGATGCTGCGCAGTTTGGTTAGGTTCTGGAGCTCCGGTGGTAAATCACACAAAAGGTTATTCCTGAAAAACATGTGGCACATCACATGAGGACATGACTGTGTGTCAGTTTTATAGTGACACAAGCGAACAGGAGTCATCTGCTGCACAGTTTAAACAGTTGGTCCCCCAGAACCTAAGGTAGAAAGAGGAATTAAATCTTTATCCATCCATTTTCTTCCAGTTCTCTGGTGACAGATCACGGGGGCAGCAGTCTAAGCAAGGACTTCCAAACTGCCTACACCCCAGACACTTCCTTCAGCTCAATGGCAATGCTGCCGACAGTGAAGTCTTTGTTGTACTTAACTTTGTGATGAGCCACCAACTATGCTCTAAAATGCTCTAATATACTGTATATATCCACTTGAATGTAAACCTGCAGATTGTGATAATATGTCATAACCACAGCCCAGGTGCTGTTTAGCAGGTCTGCCAGGAAAACAAATGAAACAGAAAATATCATGACGCAAGTACCACTGACACAATATCCTTAAAGCAGTATACAATACAAAAACATGAGCTGCAATAAGAAATACCTAACCCATGTTCACTAGATTAGCTGGAGTCCAGTCAGATGTCGTGTTTATGAGGAGTAGGATCTGACCTGAGATCAAGGTGCTGCAGGTTGAGCAGGCCACAGAGATCTGGACCACAGCAGCTCAGTCTGTTAAAGCCTAAGTCCACATCACACAGGGAGGAAGCCAGGTCCAACAGCCTGCACAGAACAGGCAACAACATCACACAAGAACACCAGCTAAAGTGTGAGGTCGCGTTCACAGGACTCTGTTTACTTGAAGCTCATTGTTACTGAGCTGGTGTTTGGGGTAAATAATGAGTGGTGCAAGCGACCCTAAAGTGAAGTACATAAAATGCAATCTAGTGCCTAACATGTAAAATTGACCAAAGCCACTCTTATTTATATTATTAGAATTATAATTAAACAATTAAACCAAAAATGGGGTAGGACTTGGACATACCTAGTGGGGGCGGAGCTCAGCAGGTTCTTGCTAAAGTTGACTGAGGTGATACAGTGACCTGATGCAGCTTCAAACAACTCATCTGGGACTGACTCTGCCTGTTTGTTACTGGAGCACAAAGGACAAAGGAATATTAACAGCTGTTCAGAAGAGACTGGGAACACCATCAACACCCTTTCCCCTCCACGCATCTCATCCACACGTCTCATCCACACCTGTGCACCTGTAGTGGAGAAGCTTCAGAGCAGAGATGTTGTGCATGTCGATTGCAGAGTAGCTGGGCAGAGACAGACCAGAGGGCTTCTCTAAGGCATCTTGTGGCTCTTCTCAAGGCACAAACCAAACACACTTCTTAAGCACAGTATCAATAAACAGCCCCTTGACCAATGACAGTGCCAGGCCTTATCACAGTACTCTTAATACAGGTTAAGGCACACCCATCTTATTCTGCAAAACTAAAATGTGATACCTTTGATTCTTCCTCGCAGGTATTTCAGAAGCTCCATTGTTCCTTTCTGTGAAGACACCAGAGCCAACATCAACTAGTGTCATTTTTACAAATGAATGCATTTTACCACAGTATAATGGATGAATTACAGTGAGTAGCTCCCTGCGTATCCCTCGAAGCGGGTTTCCCTCCAGCAACAGCACAGTGAGGTTGGGCAGGAGACCAAGCGAGGAAGGCAGTCTGTACCACGAGGAAGGCAGTCTGTATTAGATACAGCTCAGACACTTCTACACTGTCCACACACATACTCACCACGCTTACAAAAAGGTAGGTGGAGCCTTACGTGCTAATGTCATTGTTAGAGAGGTCCAGTCGGCTGAGTGTGTTTGGTAGCACCCCCTCTGCAAGTATGCTGATCTTGTTTCCTCGCAGCTCCAGAGAAGAAAGCACAGACAGGCCACTCAGCTGCTCCGAGCCCAACACACAGATCTGGTTATCAGCCAGGTACAGCTCCTGCACACACCCCAGGACAGTGGCATGTACAGCTCCTGCACACACCCCAGGACAGTGGCATGTACAGCTCCTGCACACACCCCAGGACAGTGGCATGTACAGCTCCTGCACACACCCCAGGACAGTGGCATGTACAGCCAAAATGTACCTTGGCTCCAAGCCAGAAAGTGGTGCTGTGAGCTTTATGTTCCAGTGCCTGTTTTCCTATAAAAGGGGCAGGAAAAAGGTCCCACAGGTGCTGCTAGGTTGAAAGGTATACAGTTTCTTATGACTGATTACATCCATAGCATAGGCCTGTCACAAGAATACATTTTGAAATGCTTTATATTGCTATATAAAAATATCTTGATTAACAATAATATTATAATGACCCTACTATTGGTAAATTAATCTGTTACTAGTACCAACTCAAAATGAGGTGAGTTTATTTCTGTGACACATGTGAAACTAAGGAGCTCTCATACTACAGAAAAATAACAAGCAAAGCAAAAACAATACACACAATAATTTGTGCACCCCTGAGAAGAGAGCTCCTGTGTTCATAATGGTAAGTCCTTGTTTTATTTTGTACCTTGAGTGAGTCCCTGGGCAAAACAGGGAGCAGTGTGAGCTGGTTCTGTCGGAGGAAAAGCTGCTCCAGAGAGGCCATTTGCGCCATGGAGGGGGGCAGTGTGGTCAGCTGGTTACTACTGCAGTCCAACAGCCGGAGGCCTGACCAGACACAGCTCAGTGTCAGATCAGTGTGGACCTCTACTCATTTCAACACTTAATTTTAAGGAAATCTCTCTACTATTGTGTTACTATACAAGACATTTAAGCAGATGTACATGTGTAATGTAATCAGTAATCTGAAAGACCCACATGGCCCACGCTCACTCACTGGAAAGGCAGCCCACACTGTCAGGCAGAGAGCCCAGCTGATTGTGCTCCAGGTTGAGTTTCTGTAGATGTCTGAGATCCCCCAGGGAAGAAGGCAGCTCCTGCAGACGATTCCTGGACAAGTCCTGAGACAGTGCAGTGTTTCTTAGCCTTAATGAAGTTATACAGCAATCCTCTTAAACATGCACAAGTGGTGTCTGTACCAGCTGGGTGAGGCTGGTCAGCAGTCCCAGCTCTGGGGGCAGGCTCTCCAGCATGTTGTGCTGCAGTGTGAGGCTGCTGAGGTGGGCGAGAGAGAAGAGCTCCAGAGGCACATCACTCAGCTGGTTATGGCTGCACACAACATGGTTACAGTAGGGCCTCATGTAGTTACACCAGTCTGCTTTTCTGTGAAGCATGTGCAATCATCAAGAGGCACACAGCCCTGTACCTGAGCCGCAGCTGCCTCAGCTCCTGCAGCTCACTTATAGCCCGGGGCAAGCTCTGCAGCATGTTGTCATGGAGCTGAAAGAAACCACAAAACACTGGGTGAAAATGTGTGCTCTCTCTCCCTCAGAAGCACCAGCAGATAAATCCTACAGTGCCCCAGCCTGCCTGCTCCTCTGCCCCGGTTGAGGCAGCAGGGCAGAGGCACACATACATCCAGCATGGTGAGAGCGGGCAGCAGCCGCAGCTCCTCTGACAGTGCTGTGAGCTGATTGGAGGAGAGCAGCAACTTGGTGAGGTCAGTCTGCTCCCACCAGCGTTCCGATTCTCCAAACGAAACAGCATCCTGAGCCTCCGCTGGGGGGTCTACATTCAACCGGTACACGCTCTGTGGGACTGAAACACAGTGTCACTACAGTCTGCTGTCATGGCTTTGCTAAAAAGTACCATGTGGTTCAACTTTTCTGTTCACCCTGAAGAGGGTGTATACTAGGTGTGACCAGATTTTCAAAATTAAAAAACTGGGACCCCCCCAGTTTGCGATGCTTTGCAATAATGAAATTATGAAACGAGAATGTAATCAAGTAAAATTGGTCTGCACTTGGCCCATTCATGACTAACATCTGAGTCAGTTTAGTCACATCTTCTCTGTGTTCTACTGATTTTTAAAAACGTAGTTTGTAGTTTAACTCAACAAATGACAATTTAGACAATTTGTGGCTCTCTTTACTGTCGGCAGGTATCAAATTGGTCAAAAATAAGGACAACTGGGACATGTCTATCTATAAAACTGGGGCAAATCACTGGTTTTGGATAAATCTGGTGGGGCAGGGGACACAGGGCTCCAAACAAGGACTGTCCCGGGTAAATATGGACTGCTGGTCACCCTAAACTATACAGCCTTTACAAACTCAGTCACCTACAGCACATAGTGCTGTGGACCCTGTAGGATTACTCGCGGCACTACGGGACTTACCCTCGCACAGTCCCCGGGAGCTCA
>KN498344.1:5295-16725 GCA_000787155.1 Scartelaos histophorus | reverse complement strand
AAAGGACATAGGCACAAAAACATTCAGCTCATCACACATTATTAATAATACTGTAGACATATAAGTAAAATTAGAACATGCTAAAAGCACAGAACATACATGAACAACAGGAGACACAATTCAGTCACTCAACAAGACAGAGAAATTATGGTATTCTGGATGGGCCGTGACAGAACTGAACTCACCTCAACCATAGTTTTCTCAACATTCCTCAATTGGCCTGGCTTTGGCTGTTAGCAGTGGCCTGATTGAAGAACTCCACTCTGGGTTCTGGACGTTCTGTTTTCAAGACGGTAAAAACCAGCTACAGCGTCCTTAAATCTGAATATATGGAAATCTAGAGCGTTTTAACTACCAATCAAAAACTCAGTACACTTACACGGGCAAGGTGCGTGGAGTTTTATACCCAAAGTTTACAGCTCTACCAGTCGGAGCCAAGCAAGAAGGCATCTGCACTACTACACCACCACCACATGCAATTTGACAAGTCAGTCAGTGCAGTCTGATGCCAAAGAAACGATGCACAAGTTTTGCTACTGGATAATCTTCCTCACGACGCAAAAGAGCCGAGCAGGAGACGAGGAAGAGGAGGAGGTGTTTATTTACAGCGATTTACAGCATGTGTTGATTCCTATGGCTTTGGATTAGTGCCATCGGTAATACCAGTCGATCAAAGTCAGTTCAGATGACTGGGAATGACACATCTCACTCGGAAAAGCCGGTTTGATGTAAAGTAATGCGGGTTTAAGATGATATGCCAACAAAGTAGTCGCTGAGTTTGGGGTCTTCAGTTTTTCAAGTTCAGCGCTCTGTTCTTGGTTACAAAATGAGTTAAAAAAAAGTATTTAAAGATCCTATATTACATAAAATAGATTCTTGTGAGCTTTAAATCATGTTATAATTTTACCTCATCAAAAAGCAGTAGTTTTAAAGTTGGCTGCTACCTTTTACCTTAGATATAGGCAATTCCAGGACTAAAATCATCCCAGTATTTCTAGTGAAGGTGTATGGAGTTTAAAAACACAATGGAGCACTTCCTGTATTACCACATGACATCACAAAGTGGAACAGAGTGTCGTTTGTTTGAGGGAAGAATGAACAAAACACAACTCCAGGTATAATAAAGATCAGAAAATAACGTCATATGGTCAATTTAAGGTGCATTCTGTTTTTTTGGTTTTTTTTGTGGTGAAGGGTCCATCACCTGCTTATCGTCATGGAGATGTTACTGCTTTGTCTATAATGTTCCACAATAATGATTAAACCTTGCAACCTCAAGGAAGACATCGGCAGGCTGCATTGCCGGTCAGATCTGCGGAGAGGCAACCCTTTCCACAAAGAGAATTATTGCATTTTTAAGCAATAGAAACAATAGAAACAATGAATTCGTGCTAGATAAATGCGTTTAATGTCATACTATGTAACATTCCAGGCAAACATCTCCATGGAAACAAGCGGGTGACGGACTCTGCGCCAGAAAAACCGCCCAGCGTACCTCTAAATCACTTTGATGATCTAATAATAAAGGATTTACTGGTATGTCAGGGGGAGACGGTGAGCTTGTACACATTTTAGCCCCCCTCCAGTGTAATAAATATTCGCACATCTTATCAGGCCATGCTTAGCTCCACGGACCTCTTATTATTTAGTGTCTTCCGCATATATAACAGTAAAAGGATGTCACCCCTTCCCCACTACTCCTGTCCCATATTATTTGGCCTCTATCCAGTGGCATTGCTATCGGATAAAATTATATTACTAGCTATTATTAACCGTCCATATAGGCTACTACTTTTCTACTTTGACAGGAATTTGAACCGTCCGCGGCCGTATATTAACTAAATGATATTATGACTTGTAATAGCGAACATTCCTGACTGGCTGAGGTGTTGAAAAGATTTAGCAGGTTTTTTTGGCACGGTGTCCATGAAAATTAATTGATTTCGTTCGTGACCTGATGTCTGACTAACTGACTGTTCTGTCTTGTTATTGGTAAAATACGCCTTCAGCTTTGGCTACAGCAAAATACTGAGTTGTGGGTTGATTAGTTTGCAAATTTCGATATTTGTTTGACTATTTTGTTTGTTGTAGCAGCTTTTTTAATAGAATAACGAGCTATTTTATACCTTTACATGACTGGGGGTGTTTTACATGCATCTCTAATGGTGGAAGGTTTAGGGGTTACCATGGTGACGCAATGCACGCCTTAGCATACACAGCCGAAAAAGAAAAAAAAAAGGTTTCAAGATTGCCTGAAAACTTAAAAAAAAATACAAAATGGATTTAATCAACACATTTTCAGGAGTTTGTGATAAATACAAGTGTTCGTGGTTCTTTTTAGGTGTTTGATTTTCGACCAAAAGGTGAAAATGACATCAAAGTGAATGGAAAAACTGCTGGATAGAGCTTAGCTAACTTGTGACTCTAATTTTATGTGACATTTGTAGTTAAGAGTTGTCGTAGTTCCAGCTAAGTTAGTTATACTTACTTACCTTGCCTAAGTATGAGAAAAAAGGAGCCAACCTCAGTTTATCCATTTTGTGTGTAAGTGTGTTTTTGAGGTGGTGTGTGTTTAAAGATGCATTGTGTAACTTCTCCACTAGAGGCTCCATCAAAAGCTATGGAGATATTATAGCTTTGTCTGGAGTGTTTTACAGTCTGCTATTACATTTTTTTCTATCTCTAAGGAGACCAAACCAGGCCAAGTTACAGGTCAGATCTATGGAGAGGCGATCACAGTAAGAATGCATGTTTATCTGGGTATTTTTGAGCTATAAAACCACCTGTAACTCAGTAAATGTAAGATGTTTAATGTTATACTCGCTGTAAACCCAAACGCTCAAATTAATAAAAAAAATAATTTTCCATTAATAAAAAAAATGTTAGGCGCTCTGCTTAATTATAATTTTAAAGTAAACCCCAATGCTCAAATTAATCAAAAATAATGCTCTGCTTAATTATAATTTTTAATTTTTACCTGCATCTACCAGATTTTCTAGGCATTAAATTATTTTTTTTTAAATTATTTTTAGCCTAAATGTTTTAATTAAGTGTTAAATTTGTTTTTATTTCATTTTTATTATTTATATTTTTTATTTCTTTACTAATTATGTTGTGAAATTATAATTATTTTTAATTAACTACTAAATGCAATTAAACATTTTGTGTGATACTTAGTTATATTTTTAAATTTACAGAAATTTTTAAATTTAGCCTATAAACTTTAAAAAAGTGAGACAACCATTTAGCTCAAATGTTTTAATTACCGCTTAATTGTTCGGGTTTGCAGTGTAGTGGAACAATCCAGGCAAAGCAATGACAAAACCATAGAAACAAACGTTTAAAATGTTACACAACACTTTTAACTTTAAAAATTATCTTTTTTTAATGCGAATGAACCCACTTGAGTCTGTTTCTCGTCAAAACTTTTAAACTCGCGATCAGGGCTATTCCAGTCAGCTAATGTAGCACTCTGATAATACCTATAGCCATATTTCTGTCATCTATGGAAGAAGACAGGTGAGAGGTTCAAGCGATTCCTGGTTGTGAAGCAATAAAGTGCACGTTATTTATTTATTATGGACCAATCAGTCAAATAGTGACACACGCGAGGAGAAAGACTGGAGTGTTTCTGGGTAATCTCGTGCACAGAAGATGGCGGAAATGAAAGGCAGAGGGGAATAAATACAATGGAAAAGCAATAACCTAACCCGCTAATGGAGCCTGAGAGGACAGCCAAATAAATACAGATATCAAGTGTGTTCCCTCTGACAGTTCGACAAATTAATAACAGACATTGGCACTTTCAGTTCATTTCTATAGCTTTGTTTGCACCGCAGCATGCACGCAATGGAAGGCGATACTGAAAACGATAAAAATAATTAATCTACTGATGTTTTTATGGATTAAAAACAGCATAAACATTGGCGTCTCCACAGATCTTGAGGTTCAGGTGAGGTTAAAGGTCCTATATCATATCAAATAGACTCTTTTCATAGCTTTCCGTTGTGTTTGAATCTCCGTTATCTCCTCAAACACGCATTCAGAGCTGCGTTTTTATTTCACGGCGTTCTTTAATCCATTTATATACGCAGATTTTTCAGTTGATTCCACGCCGACACAATGCACACATTACCAAAAGTTAATTAACAAGATCCTAACAAAATCTCGGTGCGGTTTAGGTGTTTCAAATTTCAGCAAAAAGGTGAGATCGAAACTGTTGGTTAACTCGTGATTGTGATTTTACGCGGGAAAGACTCGTTAAAAAGCACAAATCCGACCAAATCGACTCTCATAGGTCAGATAGAGTTAAAATAAAGTAGTAACAAGAGATTGTTCATGACATCAGCTGCAAAGTGTCAATAAAAGTTGTATAAGAAGTTATGTAAAAAGTTCTTGCAGTTGTTTTGTCCCGTGGGATAGAACTCCACTGCAGAGTTTAGTTTTTTAGTTTATGTGGTGACAAGTCGGAGTCTTTCTGACATGTTATCCCAGTTTGACCTCGGACTGGAGCAGGGAATTATGAATATTTTGTCGGAATGAAGCGTCCTTAATGTGCTCTGTGACATATGCACTCTCACGGCCTAAAGCAAGGGTCAGCCTGTGGCTTTTTTGTCAGTTCTTGCAGTTTTTTATGTGGTCAACGGAGTTAAGTTATGAAAAAAGGGCTCATATCAAGTTATTTTCTGATCTACGTTACGACGCTTCCTCATCACAAACATACCTGGAGTTGTGTTTTGTTTCATTCACACGTTTAACACGCAGACGCTGCATATTTAGGCTTCTTCTCTCAAACAGAAAACACTCAAAAACAAAGCAAACACCTTCGCTTTAATCATTTGGATAATTTTAGCCCTCAAATGGCTCATTTCCACTGAACAAAAGGTAGATGTTTGTTCCATCACAAGGTGGAACAGAGCAATGAAGCAATGAATGAAGCAAAACACAACACCAGGAAGGAAACTGTATTAGTTTGATTGGATATTTTTAATAGTTCTCTCTTTTGGATGCTTAAAGGGATAGTTTGGGTTTTTTACCTGAATCTGTAACATCCCCGTCAGCAGTGTGGTGCATAAGCTCTGACTTCCCGTCCCGTGAGCAGAGTTCTTGCCCGGTTTTGGTGCTGATCA
Source organism: Scartelaos histophorus (assembly GCA_000787155.1). Taxonomy (NCBI): domain Eukaryota; kingdom Metazoa; phylum Chordata; class Actinopteri; order Gobiiformes; family Gobiidae; genus Scartelaos; species Scartelaos histophorus. Next base: position 11,596 of record KN498344.1, on the reverse strand, counting down.
AAGTCGTCCTGCAAGTTGGCTGGAGACACGAAAATAAAGTGTTTTTCTTTTCAAAATTGTTCAAAATCGTGATACATTTGCATCACAAAACCGCTGTCAATGAAAAAGTCAGACCTAATAATCGCTTGGTGCTATTTTTTCTTTGTTCGTATCACTGCGCTGCAAAACACAACATCAGGAAGGAAATTGTATTAGTTTGATTGGATATTTTTAATAGTTCTCTCTTTTGGACGCTTAAAGGGATAGCTTGGGTTTTTTACCTGAATCTGTACGTCACTCCCGTCAGCAGTGTGGTGCATAAACACTGACTTCCCGTCCCATGAGTTCTTGCCCGGTTTTGGTGCTGATCAAAGTCGTCCTGCAAATTGGCTGGAGAATAAATTGTTTCTCTTTCAAAATAGTTCAAAATTTGATATATTTGCATCACAAAACCGTTGCCAACGAAAAAGTCAGACCTAATAATCGCTTGGTGCTATTTTTTCTTTGTTCGTATCACTGCGCCGCTGCCAGGTGCTCTTGTTACACTGTGTTTTAGGCTCTGAAAGTTAATGGCAACATGCTTAATGACTTATCGCTCTTTCACGTTAGCTCTCATGTTAGCTCTCTCACATCATGGCGTCATCGGTCTGAGCACGTAAACACTGCCAAACAGCTGAAAAAAGTGTTGGATTCATGCGCGGCTCTCACCTTGCAGCAGCGCAGTGATACGACCGGAGTGAAAATAGTGCCAAGAGATTATGAAGTCTGACTTTTTCATCGACAACGGTTTTGTGATGCAAATGTATCACTCTTTTGAACACATATTGTTTTGAGAAGAAATCGCTATTATTTTTACTTGCAGGACTACTTGCAGGACTTTGGTGCAGACTTTCATCTGCACCAAAACCGGGCAAGAACTCCACTCACGGGACGCTATCGGGGGTAAGTCAGTGTTTATGCACCGCACTGCTGATGCCAAACAGATTCATGTCAAAAAACCTTAACTATACCTTTAAAAAAATAAATATGAACATGGAACAGAATAATTAAAACACAAATCTTGAATCTATGTCAGAAAAAAATCCTAAAATACCTAATGCAATATCTGGCATTTGACTTTGACCTGTTTAGATTCCATTTCATCCCTTTACACTGCCCTACATTGGCGGAGGCTTGTATTCTTTCTGATATTGTCCTTACATTTCGAACACCAACAATCCCACACAGACTTACGCCCTGTCAGTTTGACTAGTACCTCGTGTGTGCGTCGGGAAGAGAAAAGAAGCGAGCCAGGCGAGCGGAGGAGTGAAGCCGACACCGAAGCGAAGGGAAGAGGAGGTGGAGGAGGGAGGAGGACAGTCAGCCTGCTGGGTTAACTCTCTTCATGCACCCCGTGTTCCTCTGCTGTTCTGTGGAGGAGAGCTTTGTCTATCCCAAACCTCTCCCCGGACCCCTACACCTGCTCCGAGGCATGGCAATGAGCCTGGGCGGGCGAGGCGAACGAGAAGGAGCCGTGAAAAAAGAGAGAACGAAAGAGATGGAGGAGGAGAGGAAGAAGGAATGAAAAGAGAGCAGAGGGAGATGGGACTGTGGATGGCTTGTCAGAATACTTGGAAGTATCCTAAGTGAATCTCGACTATTTTTAGAGATAAATCATGTAGACTTCGCTGAGTTGTTGCCTTTAGAGCACTGTCTCTTGAATATATGTATGTATAAGTAACTTGAAGTACATTTGGCTCAATAGTACAGGTACGGTGCATGAAGTGTTTTGCCTAGAGACACAAGCACAATATGCATTAGCCATATATTACGCAAAATTGATTCTAGTGAGTTTAGAATGCTTTTACATCCTCAAAAACATACCTGGAGATGCATTTTCTTTTTATTCACAAGTGTTTGAGGAACTCTACGTACTTCTCAAAAGCACAAAATGCTTAGTTCCACCTCGTGATGTCATCAAGTGGTCGTTTTTCAAGTTAAAAAACACCTTTTAGGCATATTTTGACCTTTAAATATGCAGAGTTTGCGTGTTAAACATGTGTAAATGAAACAAAACATAACTCCAGGTTTGTTTTTGGTGAGGAAACATTATAACAGATCAGAAAATAATGTAATATGGACTCTTTATTGTAAGTTATTGTATTATTATTATGACGTTCAGCCAGAATATCCACGTAGTTATGTTAGCTAGCGCGCAGTATACAGCCACAGCGGAAACTACTCGCCTCGTAAAAAAAATTTCTGACATAATTCCTCCTCTGCTGAAGTCAGTCCAGAACGAAACAGATTGCACTGGGAGCACCAAACCAAACAGTGAGGAAAAGCTGTGATAAACACCACGTTAAAGACTGTACAAACCGGAGATGGAATACGAGAGATACTGTAAATGGAAAAATCTAGGGCGAAAAAAAAAGCCGACTTCGATAAGACACAGCACCGTCACGCGCATTCAAATCAGTCCGTTCGTTCTCCGCGTTGATGAGTTGACTCTACAGGGTTTAAAATATTACGCGCGACGCTTTATCGCTGTTTATTTTACCCCGTTATTGACAAAGCCGTCTCGGCGAAGCCACCAAGGTTACATTTGTTCCGAAAATGCACGCTCTTTTCCCAGGCCTTTATCAGGATCTGTTTGTATATGCGAGGCTATTCCGCTTGTCGGCATGATTTAAACAACGGAGTCCGCATTTGGCATTCGGAAAGGTCACAAGCTGTTGATATAAAGATGCGTGCGAGTGTGTGTGTGCGAGTGTGTGTGCGAGTGTGTGTGTGTGTTGGGGGGGAGGTATCGGAATTACACCCGAACAGTTCATCCCCGACGCAGGTGTCAGTCTCAAACAAGCAGCGATTAGTTCTATTTTTGTGTTTTTTTCGCTTTGCCAAGAAGTGTTTTGTTTGGGTTTTATCTGGGAAATAGTTGCCAGGTGTCAAAAGGTGGAGCGTCGCGGGATCGGAGAAGAGCGTATCTCCGAACGTGGCTGACATAGCGTCTCCCTGATAGATTACACGGGGTTCAGAGTGACAGCAATGTCCGCCAGCGATACATGTGATGATCCCAGCACAGGAGGACTAAGGATACTGCTCCTGCTGCTGCTGCTGAGTAATGCTGTTTCCAGGGGCGCAAGGTAAAGTAAAGGTAGTAGAATACTGTACTTAATGGTGCATTGCGCAACTTTTCTAATAGAAGGTCCAGCAAAGGCTTATCTCCATGGAAATGTGATCGTTTTGTCTTGAATGGTTCACAGTTTGGCTTCATGGAGAACAAACTAGACCAAGCTACAGGTCAGATCTACGGAGAGGCGATCCCGCTCACAGTAAGAAGTAAGTCTGTTTTTGTAGGTATTTTTGACCTGTAAAATGAGCAATAATTGAATAAACGTAAGCTAGAGCGCTTTAATGTCATACTGTGGAACATTTCAAGCAGTAACATGTCCATAGAAACAAGCAGGCCTCCAACTAAATCTTACATAGTGCACTGCTAGGGTGTGGGAAGTAACAAAAAGAAAAAAAAAAAACAAGGTGGTAATAAATGGAATAAATTAGGTAATGTTTAATTAACAGGGGTGTAAAAGGTTTAACTTAACAAAACGTGATAAAATATGTTCAGAAACTAAACCAAGTTAAGAAACAAAAAAACAGGATTAACATAACAAGTTTTGTGCTAAAAACAGGTCACGTGAGTTTACAAAAACGAGTGATTAAACTAAGGGACACGACTAAACTAAACCACGAATGTCCCAAAGAAAACCACAAGAACATAAACAGAATCGAATGACCAAATCAAAAGGCACAAAACAGAAAGAACTAAACCAAAACCGAGAGTCTCAACACACAGAAGTCACAGACTAACACACAAAAGTGACTGACACACACAGGAGACACACTGGCAGACTGGACACAAAGTCCAGCAGCCCCGAACAGGAGCTGTGATCTTCTTAAATAGGGGGAGGTGGCTGGAGGCAGGGCCAGGTGAAGGATGCTCCACCAATCACAACTCAGCACAGCCAGAAACACACCAAAACACACCAAAACACACCAAAAAACACCAAAAAGCACCAAAAAACACCAAAAAGCACAAAAAACACCAAAACACACCAAAAAACCCACAAAAAAACACCAAAACACCAAAAACACACAAAAAAACCACCAAAACACACAAAAAACCCACAAAAAAACACCAAAACACACCAAAAACACCAAAAAAACCACCAAAACACACCAAAACACACCAAAAACACAAAAAAACCACCAAAACCCCCCCAAAAAACACGAAAACACACCAAAAAACACCAAAAAACACCTAAACACACCAAAACACATCAAAAAACACCAAAAAACACCTAAAAGCACCAAAAAACACCAAAACACACCAAAAACACCAAAAAAACACCAAAACACACCAAAAATACACAAAAATACACCAAAACACACCAAAACAACCAAAATTCAGACTGGAGGCCTGGGGCTGTAACATCAGTACATTACTTAAGTAGATTTTAACGTTTTACTTTTTCTTCACAAAATCTGAGAGCAGGTATCTGTACTTTCTACTCCTATTTCCTAACTAGACTGAAAAATATTTTGTATCCTTTGAGACCTGCGGAAAAGCCTGCAGGTATTTTTATTTGTAATATAATAAAAAAATATATACAATAAAAAAAACTTTAAAAAAGACACAAAACACAACAAAAAACAACATTTCTTGAAGTATATTTTTAAAAGTGTACTTTAATACTTTTACTTAAGTATTTTTTTTAATTCCAGTATCTGTACTTTTACATAAGTAACACATACTGAGTGCTTCCTAAACCAGTCTGAACTTTTAAACATGCACGGGTAGCAGTAAAAGCCTCTCAGGCATGTTTTTGATGACAATGTTATAAAATGATAGAAAAGTTGATTTTGCATAATACCCCCTCTTAAAATTCATGATGTTGCAGCACATTTGCAAACATAAAACCCTCAATTATTGTACTGGACTGGCTAATTCATTTTCAGCTGTCCGTTTAACCAAGAACGATCATTTCAGAGATCATGCATGTTGTGTGTAGACCAACTGTATATCTGAAACTCGTCTTGGAGAAAGTTCGCCTCTAATCCACTTGACATCCCCGAGACAAACATTATTGTTGTGGTCAGCATCCACAGTAACAAATCCATTCTGAAGTTTCCTCTAATTGGAGATTTCCGTCATTAAATAATGGGATCCCGGTGTGTGTGATGAGGCTTTGTGGGTCCATTCCACCTGCAGCTTTTGTTCTCCTGGGCCCGGCCTCACACGATTGACTCCAACCCCTCGGCTTCCCGCTGGCTTCCTCCCAAACTGGATACGTCTTAGTCTGCAAAAAATCTGCTGTCTCCAATGAATATATACAACCTGCGCTGAAATTCATCTTAGTCTCACAACTTAAGCTCCCAACGCAAGTCCAAGTTTTCCATTATCACATGTACCTAAAGATAGAAGGGCCGCTCGAAAAAATATGGAAAAACACTATTAAATAAAAAAAAAACATGGCCAAAACTGTGTGGGAGAAGTGAAATATTGCAGTTTTAATTTATATGTTGAAGATCCCCATTTTAATTTGATGGTAGGTTTCCATGGTAACGCTATTGCTTTGCCTGGGAAGTTCCACAGTATCTTGTATTTTATCTTGTATTTATTCAATTACAGTTTATATTTCTCTAAACTACCGCAAAACTTGCATTACTTCTATGCCAAGATCCACTTTTCCACAGACCTGACCTGTAACTTATAAAATGCCATACGGTAGGATTCAAAATATGTGCTTGTTTCCACGGTGATGATATTTCTTACATTACATTAAACATATCTAGTGAGCATTTATTCATTATGGGGGCTCAAAAATACAATAATTCCTCTGTGAATAGGGGCGACTCTCCACAGATCTGAATTGTAATGAAGCTTAGTGCTATAACCTGCTTGTACATAGGTTTAATCTGTACTGTGGAACATTCTAGACAAAGCAGTATTTCTCCTTTACAAGTTACTATGAAATATTTGTACTAACATAAGTCTGTAATCCTTCTCCTTCACTAGTCCCATCTATATATAGTGCGTGTATATAGTGTGTGTATATAGTGTGTGTATATAGAATGAGTGTATATAGTGTGTGTGTGTAGTGTGTGTGTGTGTGTATATAGTGTGTGTATATAGAATGAGTGTATATAGAATGAGTGTATATAGTGTGTGTGTGTATATAGTGTCTGTATATAGTGTGTGTGTGTGTGTATAGTGTGTGTGTGTGTATATAGTGTGTGTGTATATAGTGTCTGTATATAGTGTGTGTGTGTGTGTGTGTGT
>KN498343.1:0-11396 GCA_000787155.1 Scartelaos histophorus | reverse complement strand
ATTCATCTGACCTACATGTCGTCAAATCTACACAAATGTTCTTCTTGTCATACGAAAATTGTGTCTGAACTCTGTGTCAGTGAAGCTGCGAAGCACAAATGAATCCACCGCTCCCACAAAACACCACGACCAAAAACCTCGTCCTTCTGCTTCTCAATCTCCTCTTTAAAACAAATAAGCTGGACATGTTCTGGCTCCGGTACGACAGAAACTTTAAAATCTCTAGGTGTTCAACCGTCCATGTTTAGGCTGTTTCCGTAAACAATGAGTACGTTTACATGCACATCAGTATCCAAGTTATGATCGGGTTTTTTGAATATCCCGGCTTCTTCATGGTGCATGTATACCCAGTATCCCGAATACTGCCATAACCGGGCTGATAATACTGATGTACATGTATACGCACTCACTAGAGATCACATACAAGTCGCATTCAATTGGAAACATGAATGGCCTTCCGAAAAAAAAAAAAAAAAAATCGGGTTTCACAAAAAAATCCTGATTGAGCCTTAAACCGTGCAGTTTGAATGTACCCTATGGCACCTGCGGATCTTTATTTTATCATTTTCATATTTTAATCAAACAGTATCAATCTAAAACGACTTCATAAAAGAAACATATCCGCTTACTTCCATGTTAGAAAACTGAACTGCCCAATGGGAGTTTTTTTTTCCCAATTGTACCAAAATGGCTGTATGCCGGTGATATTACGCATATCACTGATTTAGAAAATAAAAGAACAGAACAGTGGGCGTGTACCAGTGGTGGTGAAAACGGAGGTTGATTGGAGCAATGACGTCTTGTACGCAGAAGAATACAGATTACTCAAACATGCATGAATCACAACCTTCGTGGTTCGGCCTATTTTTCCTAAAATTCCTGACTGAAATGACTCTCCGGTGCTTAGATGAATGGCTGGACTCTTTGTGAAGATTTTGGAGTTTTGGCCTCAGTCTGATCCAGTCTCATTTAAAGTAGGAACAAACTCTACCCAGAGGAACAGCACATTTACATCTGAATTCTTTGGGGTAAATATAAGAACAAGTATCTCAGGAGTCTCTGGGGATGATTTTAGTTTAGGCAGCAGACTGAGATTTTGTTGGGTTTTGACAATTCACATGACAGACCTTAATCAGATCTCATTAAACATGAGAGTTAGGGATTTGTAAAAAAATAAAAATAAATAAATAAATTGTGATTTCTTTTTTTATATTTTTGGATTTGGAGTACAAACTGGTCCTGATTCTTCTCAGAATTTGATTTGACTGAAGTGAGTTACAGATTTCCATCAGTGTTTGACATGTCCACGAGACTGAGAGTTCACTTTTAGCAGACAAACAAACACAAATTAATTAAGAAAAAGTACGAGGGTCCATATCAGGCACATGAACAATTAAAAGGTGCATTGTGTATCTTTTCTGGTGGAAGGTCCGTCAAATGATTTCATCCATGGAAGTGTTTTTGCTTTGTCTGGAATGTTTCACAGTTTGGCTTTAAATCTTTGTATCTTCATGGAGACCAAAACAGACCAAGTCAAGTTCAGGTCAGATATTATTTTACAGGTATATATTATAGGTATTTCTGAGCTATAAAAAAACCTGTAATTGAGTAAATGTAAAGTAGAACTGTTTAATGTCACACCGTGGAACATTCCCGGCAGAGCAATGACATCGCCATAGAAACACAACACCAAGCAGGATTGGGAAAAAAAGGATAATATTTTATTCAGTTACAAAATATCACAATGTACAGAATAGCAAAAGGAAAAATTCAATTAAACCAGGACTAGACCAGGACAAAACAAGAGCCAAATCCAGAGCTAGAGCAAGACTAAACCAGAACTAGACCAGGACTAGACCAGGACTGAAACAGGACTGAACCTGAAGAAAACCTGCTCTGGTCCTGGTGTGGTCCTAGAGTCTTCCTGGTCGAGTCTTGGTCTAGAGTCCAGGTTTTGTTCAGGTTCAGTCCTGATGAAGTCCTTGTCTGGTCCAGGTGTGGTCCTTGAGTCTTCCTGGTCGAGTCTTGGTCTAGTTCAGGTTTTGTTCGGGTTCATTCTTGAAGAAGTCCTTGTCTGGTCCTGGTGTGGTCCTTGAGTCTTCCTAGTCGAATCTTGATCTAGTCCAGGTTTTGTTCGGGTTCAGTCCTGATGAAGTCCTTTTCTGGTCCTGGTGTGGTCCTTGAGTCTTCCTGGTCGAGTCTTGGTCTAGTCCAGGACTTAATCCGAACAAAACCTGGACTAGACCAAGACTCAACCAGGAAGACTCAAGGACCACACCAGGACCAGACAAGGACTTCATCAGGACTAGATAAGGACTAAACCAGGAGAAGAATAGATTTTTTCTACCTGGACAATTGACGGATTTTACAGACAATGTACAGAATAATAATCCACCTTTAAATCTAGACTAGCTCCACTTTGATACTTGGTTCCCTCTGTGATCACGCTGACATTTAAATGGCATTTTACCAAAGCAGTGACTGTTCTGGATTTCACAGAGAGAAAAAAATGCACTTAACTGTCCATTAATAAAGGACAAAGAGACAATGGCACACACTGTACCACGAGATTGTGAACTCGGCTAAAATGACTCAGTTTTGACAGTAAAAAGTAAAATACCAAAATCTGCCTTAAGGATGCCACACACCGCAGGAGAATTTGCCTGATTTTGGCTGCTTCTTATCTTTGTGTGCAATCATTTACAACCGAAAAATCCTTTTGTGTGTAGCAGCCTTTATAATTCTTTCTTTTAATTTTAATAATACACCAACGAAACACAGGGGGCAGCAGTAGTTTAAGTATTTAACATCTGATCAGTTTGGCTGTAGGGGATGCAAACTAAAAAAATATTCAAGCACTAGTAATCTTTAGGAATGTATATTTGCGATGTAAATGGTACTGCAAATCAATATATCTCTACCTCAAAACAAACAAAATTAACCAACTAGTCGAGTCATAGTTATGCTACTAACTAACTGACTACTCAAATCAAATATAAAATGAAAATCCAATATAAAAAATTCAAATCAAATAAATTAAAATGAAAAATATTCCCAATTATATTTTGAAATCACTCCAATTAAAAACATATACTACTTTTTTATTTTTATTTTTTTTTGTCTTTTAAGGCTAGCAAGACATTTTCTACTCAAAACTCAATGTGATTTATAATGAATCACTTTTATCATCAATAACAGCTAAAGGGCCCATATTGCGCTATTTTCTAGTTTATGTTATAACGTTATATTCCTCTTCAAAAACATACCTGAGTTATGAATAAATAATATAAATAAAATAAATATACTGTCTCCATTAATTCTTATTTGGTATAAAAACTTGATTTTAAAGCATTTATTGCAAGGAAATCGAAATAATTTAAAAAGGTTAGGTGCTTTAATTCAAGATTCATAATTGTTCTATCCATAATGGTCTTTAAACACTAAAATTCTTCACCTCATCTGCACTTCCTCTCTGTTTTGTCCGTTGTTCTTTATTGCCCACACTGGGACATGTCACTTCTGCTTAAGTCTGTGGTATTCTATATAAACTCAATTACCCACAATCCTCGGCTGCATCCGAACCGACCTCGTCTCACCTTGTTACTCGTCAATTAACCACACGTTAAGTCAAGCGGAATCTGATTTACCCTCATAATAAAAACTGCACCGAGACAGATCTTATACGGAAAAAAGTATATTTGATTCTGACTTCAGCTGCAATCACAAATCAAATCACATCAAAATAGGGCCAGGGCTAGACCAGGACTAAACCAGGACCAGGCCAAGACTAGATCAAACCAGGAGGACAAAAAAAAGGGCCAAACCACATCAAATCCAGGTCTAGATCAGGGCTAAACCACGACTAGACCGAGTTGAAACCATGACAAAACCCAGAACAAAAGCAGGATTAGAGTAGGACTTAATCAGGACTAAACCAAAACTAGACCAACACTACATCAGGACTAGACCAGGACCAAGACAGGAGAAGACCAGCAATAGACCAGGACCAAACCAGACCATACTAGGCCCAAACCAAGACCAGACAAGGACTTAACCAGGACTAGATGAGGACTAAACCAGGACTACCAGAGCTAAACCTGGGCCAATATGAGATTTAACTTGAACCAAACCAGAACTAAACCAGGAGTAGACCCGGACTAGACCAAGACAAGACTGAGTCTAAACAAGAATCCTAATCCAAACCAAGAGCAAGAGTAAAGCAGAACTAGACCAGGACTGGAACAGGACGAAGCTCGGACCAAACCAGGACTAGATCAAGACTAGACCAGGAACACACAAAGACCACACCAGGACCAGACAAGGGCTTCACCAAGACTAGAAGAGGACTAAACCAGGACTATCAGAATAAAATCAGATCTAAATCAAGATTTAGACCCAAACCAGAACTAGACCAGGACTAAACCAGGAGTAAACCAGGACAAGACAAGGACAAGACCAGGACAAAACAAGAACCAAATCTGGATCTAGAGCAAGACTAAACCAGGACCACACAAGGACCACACCAGGACCAAACAAGGACTTCACCAGGATTAGATCTGGACTAGATGAGAACTAACCCAGAAGTACCAGAACAAAATGAGATTTAGAACCAAACCAGAACTAGACAAGGACAAGACCAAGACAAGACCAGGACTAAACCAGGACTAAACCAGGAGTAGACCAAGAGTAGACCAGAACTGGGACAAAACTGGGACAAGAACAACAAGAACAACTACAAGAACTAAATCCAAAGCTAGAACATGACTAAAACAGAACTAAACCAGGACTATACCAGGACTAGAACCGGACTAAACCTGGACCAAACAGGACTAGACCAAGTGTAGACCAAGACTAGACCAGGGCCAGAGACACAAAGACAGAATCATGTTTTATCAGTGCAATACAGACGCATGTATCAAAGTTCTTGTCAATGGTTCCTTTGCTCCAGTCCACAAGAGTCAATACAACGAGAGACAGACTGAAATTAATCTGAAATCCAATGATGATTACACACAAGATTAATTGTTTTATATGAATGACAACAAGAGATAAGTTTGATTCACACAGCTGCGAATCAAGATAACGGAATTTATGCTCAATCGGGAAATCAAAACATCTAAAATGAGCAAATAATCCACTAATTACCAGGACAAAACCAGGTCTGAACCAAGACTAATGCTGCATTTTACTGAATGTCGGTAGTCGTTCAATTGGAATCCACTGTAAAAGTGTTCCATTGCAACAGTTAGGGAAAATATGGACACCGAGTGTCCATATTTAAAGTTTATTTTGTTATAATGAATCTCATATAGAGTGTGTAAAGGTATTTGGTACAGGCTCCATATGGGATTTAACTTCAGGTATTGCTAGTTCCTGCTAATAAACAAAGTCTCAGTAATAGTTTGACTATTACATACTCAGAAAAAACTTCTGTCTACTGTCAAATGATTAGGGCTGTAACGATATCAAAGTCTCGCGATACGATATTGTCTCTGTATGAACTTCATGATATGATATTTATTGTGATATCGTGGGAAAGTTCACGATATTACGATATTATACATAATAACAAGACTGACATTATAAAATGCTTTGGTCATTTAGTACATTTATTGTCATATTCAGATCAGTGACATTTTGAACAGCTTGAAAAACCTTTCAAAAAAAAACAAAATTCAAGTAACCACTAAACATTAGGGATGTAACGATATCCAAATCTCTCTGTACGATATTTTCTCCATCTGCATCTCATGGTACGATATTTATTCTGATATTTTGTGGAGGCTACAAAACTGTGAACATGCTACTTTTTACTTTTAAAATACCATGATAAGCCTTTGGTGCTGTTATAATACAAAAAATAGATTTAAAAGTGCTTAATAACAGTTATTTCTTCACAAAGTCTGCAGTGAAACAGCAAAGGATCATGGTCTATGTAGTTTTTTTAAGCTATGAGTGCATCACAACAATGAATTTAAGCAAAAAGACTTGTGATTCGATATATTGTAATGGCTACGATATTTTTGTGAGACTTTTGATAATACGATATCGTGATTTTATTGATAACATGATATGAAAGAAAGTTTAAATGTCTCTAATGTTTTCTCTATTTACTTAAGTATAATATAACTTGGTCTAAATCAAAACCGAACTATGTGTGAACCAACCAAGCGAAGACACTGAATATTATAGCGAAGACAAGAATATTAAAGACGCTCCGTGTAACTTTTCTGGTGTGGAGTCCTGACCTATAACTTGGCCTGGTGGTGTCTCCATGGAGATATGACATACTGTGGAACATTCCAGGCAAAGCAACATCATCAAGACTGACAGTAGCCCTCCAACAGAAAAGTTACACAGTGCAGCTTTAAGGCTCTAGGATCTTAGGATGTCTATTCAAAAAGTCACAATTTAGACACACTTTGAGCATCATTTCAACAAAATACAGATGTTTTCTTGTATTTTCATTTGTGAAATAAAAATGGAAGTAAAATTTAGCACCTCCAAATTAGCAAAACTGGGAAAAAAAATAGTGACATTTCATCTTAAACATCTTAAATCTTCAATATAATGATCTTAACTGTGTTTTGCTGAAATAAATACAGTAATCTGCCATTGTGCCTTTCATGTTACTGTGTTAGTTTTGCTGTAATGTGTTAATAATGTTCTCGTACCTGACATTATCGTGTTTTTGGATGTAGATCTTGTGGAACATCATGTCTTCCTGCTTGGCGTTGATGTCCGCTTTCATCTCCATGGCGACGTGACGTGGAAGCACCGACAGCAGAAGACGTTCCTGAGCGAGAAATTAAATCATGTACAACAATAATAATAATAACATTTCACACCAGTATTATCTCACGCCGCAAGATTAATTCACACAATATTTCTGAATTCCCAAACTCAGGAGAATCCATCTTGAGCCAGCGCATAGTACGGTAAGTGAGGGTAAACGTTTTGGCTGCTCTTTCCAAGGTGAGGAACTCTGCGGCTAAGTATAAAGTGTGTACTCGGTGAACCAGGAAGTGCGCTGTTAGCATGCTAGTTGTTCTTAGCATTACTGTGCCAGAAAAACTCCAAAAAAAATTGTGGAAAGTGCTTATAAATTCATCGCTGTGAATGTTGTTTCCTCCTCAAAAACATCAGGCGAGTTTGTTTTTCTGTCCTTCTGTCCTTTTTTTTAAATTATATTTATTTATTTAATTTTTACACTCCATGTTTTTGATGAGGAACCAACATTATAAAGTAGGATCAGAAAATAGAGTAATATGGGCCCTTAAAAATAATTATAAATCCTCTGCTTTTCTCCATGGAGACGTTATTGTTTCGTCTGGAATGTTTCACAGTATGGCATTAAAACTTTCTACCTTCATGGAGACCAAATCAGACCAAGTTACAGGTCAGATCTATGGAGAGGCAACCCTGCTCAATCAGTTTTTCTAGGTATTTTTGAGCAATAAAACCACCTGTAATTGAATAAATAGAAGGTAGAGCTGTTTAAAATCACACTGTGGAACATTCCAGACAGAGCAATGACATATACAAGAAGGTAACGGACTCTCCAACCAAAAAGTTACACAATGCACCTTTAAACCTCCATAATCCTCACATTCCTGAGCCCCGCCCGCTGACCTGTTGCTGATTCTCCCTCTGCGAGTGGAGTCGAGCCTGGATGCACTCTCTGGTCTCCTGGAAGGCCTGTCTCTGGGAGCCCTCGGCGGGGTAGTGAGTGCACACGCCCACGATGTTTGTGCACGAGAAGATCAGCACGTTTGACACTATCTGCAAAAACACAAGACACAAGAGTCAACCAAGTAGACTGAAAAGCAGCTGTGCCATATCGCTTCAACATAAAATATATGTAGAGAGGTGCAGGTGACTGTGGGCCCCATATACTGAAACTACTTTATGCCACTGACAAAAAGCAGGATAATGCCTGTAAAACAAACTCTAAATAGACAGTATAATTAAATAAATATCAAAATGAACTAATAATAAAAAAATAATTATATATTTATGTAACCATCTGCGGCTCAAATCTTAGGGTCAAAAACAGCTACAGAGAAATTGTAAATATGATAAATATTGTGCCCCAAAATATATTGTTCCATCTTTGAAATATTGAATGATAAGTGGATATAATTATCATGAAGAGTGCAGTTGGAGCGTTATAAAAATAAAAATGCCAAAAATCTATAAAAGGTTAAATTAAGTGCTCTTTAGAAGAAAAGACAAAGTTACGTTAAGAGAATAAAAACAACTTGCAAATCTAAAAAAGAATGGGAACTAGTCATAGAAGCCCAGTTCATATAACATTTGTAAGACATTTTGACTCTCTTAAAATATAGCATAAACAGTTTTGAATGATACAAAGTGCTCCAATGTAAACTGTAAACAGGAGGTGAAGCCTGTGGATATGATTTTATATCTGCACCATTTCTCCATTCCCTGCATGAATACAGTGACAGTGTTAAAATTCCCCACAAATAACAGGCTTTCTAGGCACTGTTAAGAAGAAATATGGTCCAAGTTTACCTTGTGTAAGTTTACCTTGTTATGAGCCATAGAATAATAATAACTAATGCATTGATTCAATAAAATGAGAAAATCCATTTTGAACAGCATTTCAAGTATGAAATGTGTGATTTGAAAACAAATTGAATGTCTGCCACCTAAGGGCTTATTGCAGAGTTGTTGAAGGAAATAGTGTCTCCTGTGGATAAATTAAGTATATTTTATCATCTTATAAAGTACTATTTCAATTAAAACCATTCTTTTCACTGCCTTCATTGCACTGGCAAAGGGTAATGAGTTGCCTCAGGGCTGTTGGATGAAGTTATTTGAGTTCTTTTAGCTTTGGAAAGGGTCAATTCTAATTTCAACTGTGAAATCCCATTCCACTCTGCAGGCACAATTAAAGGCAAAGTATATACAAATTCCTGGTGGTGGCAGGACACCTGCATGATTCCATGGAAATAGACCGTTAAAACCACAATGCAGAACAGTTCATGGAGATAGATGATGTGTTTTATGCCATACTGTGGATTATCACAGCCAAAGGAACAACATTTCCATGGAAATAAGCTGGAGGCGGCACTCCTCCAGGTCAGGTTTGTGGATCTGCAAGCCCACTCAATGAAGATGGATGTTTTACGGCTTTTCAGTGTCATAAACACAACCAAAATGAAGGGGGAAAAACAGCTTTCATTTTTGCCAATTTTTTTGTGTAAAAAGTTACGTTTTGTGGATTTAACTTTGAAACTGTTGTTTTAAGATACATTTTGCATCTATGGAAAGAGGAATACAAACTTTAAATCAGTCTTAGAATGTAGATTTTGCTAACTGTTGCTAACACGATGTGAAAGTTTAATTTTCCTGTGTGTAACTGTAGCCTGGTGTTCATGTAACAAGTGTGACTGATAAAAGCGGAACCAGAGCTTCGGGGCAGAACATGGTCAGTGTGTATTTGATAAGCGAGGACATTCCCACAGTATCCACACGTACTATTAAACAAACAGCACATGTGAGCAGCAGCTACAGGACTTTAGGGACACTGCCTCATCCACTTAACAGAACATACACCTGCACACACTGAGCACTAGAGCCTGTTGTGTTTTATGTGTGGACTGGCGTCATGCAAATCTGTTTGTGTTGTACTTTGTGTATATTGTGTCCCATGTTTATAATGTACAGTCTGTTTTGTCCTTTTGGGCCAGGGGACTACAGATGAAAAATACCCTCTTGGCTAATTTTGACATTTTTACTCATGTTTAATCATGTGTTTTATGAAATTGCACTGTGCCCTTGCAAATAATCTAATCTAGTCCGTGTCCTGGCAAATATTGCTTTTAAATGAATGGGACACAAGGAAGACAGTTTGTTCTTTGAATACGGCAGAACATGAAGATAATTGACATTAACCAGTTCTTGGAGCCCATGCCAAACCTGATTTTGGATTCATAAGTTTTACTCAAACATCACCGTGTCAGAAAACAATATTGCCAATAACTGCTCATGCTCTAGATTTACAGTCGTGAGTTACATTCGAGAGTTGATGATATTATCTTTGCTATTTAATTTGTAAAAAACGTTCTACTGCATTGCGTTTTGTTTCATTCACACATGTTTAACACACAAATCCTGCATATTTAGGCTGAGAAAAGCCTAAATATGCACCATGTACCTTCACTACAATCATTTCGATGATTTCAGCACAGGGATGGCCAGTCTTTGCTGAACTAAAAGTAAAAGGTAACTACCTATGGAAGATTATTTGTTCGAATAGATTTTGAATTTTAAATACTGCTGAATTTCTCACTTTGAATTTTTTAACTCTTAAGAAAGATGTTTTGAATGAATTATTTTTATTCTGGATTTGAGTTGCTGAAGTTTTAAGTATGCTTTTTCAATATGTTTCAAATTCAAAAATAAAAATTCAGCCTTATAAATATTCAGTGCATATTTTCAAGCTCTCCAATTCAACAGTCAAAATTGTGTAAAATTCAAGATGTCAAGGCAGAAGTAATCGATCCAGTGTGAGTGAGGAGAGCAGAGGCTGTTTCCTACTGGTTCTCATCTATGGGCGGAGTTTAAACTTAAGAAATAAGAGGTTTAATGAGGCTAATTCTGACCTGAGCAGATCGCCTCACTGCACCATTTCCTGTTTGTTACCAAGTTAGATTGGATCACTTGGATCGATTGCTTCTGTCTTGGCATCTTGGATCAGAGTGTAACATCTGAATTTTACACTCTGAATTTTGACGATGGAATCTAAGGGCTTTTTAAAAAATATACTGAATTTTAAAAACTTTGAAAATGTGCACTTAAAATTTCAGCAACTAAAATTCAGAACAAATACAATTCAAACATGTTTTTTCTGAGTTAAAAGATTCAAAGTGATTTAAAATAAAAAATCTGATAAAACAAATTATCTTCCATAGTTGCCAACTTTAAAACTACTGCTTCATGACATCACAAGGTGGAACAGAGCATTCTGAGCTTTGGAAATGTAGACAGACGAATAATAGGCAACTCAAATGTGCACGAATGAAACAAAACACAACAAAACACAACTGTATGTACGTTTTTGAAAAAGAACATTATTTCCATGGAAATGTTGTTCCTTTGCCTGTGATAATCCACAGTATGGCATAAAACACATCATCTATCTCCATGAAGCGTTCTGCGTTGTGGTTTTTTTCTATTTCCATGGAATCACGAGGGTGTCCTGCCACCACCAGAAATTTGCATACTGTGCCTTTAATTTGCCTACACAGAGGAATGGGATTTCAGTTGAAATTAGAAATTAACCTTTCCAAAGCTAAAAGAAAAAAACAACAACATTACAGCATGTCTTAAAAGTTGTATGAAGGATTATTTTTGTTTCAAATTGTCAG
>KN498340.1:0-20686 GCA_000787155.1 Scartelaos histophorus | reverse complement strand
CTCTCTCTTTTTGTCCTCTCTTTTTCCTCTCTCTGTCTCTCCCACTTGTTCTCTCTCACCTTGATTCTCTCTCTCTCTCTCTCTCATTTCTTTCCCATCCTCTTTTCTTCTTGCTTTCTCTCCCACTTGTTCCTTCTCTCCCCGACTCTCTATCTGTTTCTCATCTTTTTCCCTCCCTCTTGCTCTTTCTTTCTCTCCCTATTCTCCTCTTTCTCTCCCACTTGTTCCCTCTCTCCTTGACTCTCCATCTCTCTATTCTCTTCCCCCCTCTTCTCCTCTCTTTCTCTTTCTTTTTCATCTCTTTCCTTCTCTCTTTTCCTCTCTTTCTCTCCCTCTTGTTCCCTCTCTCCCTTTCCCTTTTGTCCCCTCTCCTCTTTTTCCCTCCCTCTTGCTCTTTCTTTCTCTCCCTATTCTCCTCTTTCTCTCCCACTTGTTCCTTCTCTTTGACTCTCTATCTCTCTATTCTTTCCCCCTCGTCTCCTCTCTCTCCTCTCTCTCCTCTTCTCTCCCACTTGCCCCCTCTCTCCATGACTCTCTATCTCTCTCATCTCCTTCCCTCCCTCTTCTCCTCTTTCTCTCCCACTTGTTCCCTCTCTCCTTGACTCTCTATCTCTCTATTCTCTTTCCCCCACTTCTTTTCTCTCTCTCTTTCTCTCCCCGACTCTATCTCTCTCATCTCTTTCCTTCTCTCTTTTCCTCTCTTTCTCTCTCTTTCTCTCCCACTTGATCCCTCTCCTTTTTGTCCCCTCTCCTCTCTTTCACTCCCTCTTGCTCTTTCTTTCTCTCCCTATTCTCCTCTTTCTCTCCCACTTGTTCCTTCTCTTTGACTCTCTATCTCTCTATTCTTTCCCCCTCGTCTCCTCTCTCTCCTCTCTCTCCTCTTTCTCTTTCTTTTTCATCTCTTTCCTTCTCTCTTTTCCTCTCTTTCTCTCTCTTTCTCTCCCACTTGATCCCTCCTTTTTGTCGATCCCTCTCCTTTTTGTCCCCTCTCCTCTCTTTCACTCCCTCTTGCTCTTTCTTTCTCTCCCTATTCTCCTCTCTCTCTCTTTCTCTCTTTGTTCCCTCCCTCTGCTACCCACTTGTTGTCTTATTCCACTCTTCCGCTCTCACCCACCCCGCTCTATCTTTCTTTTTCCTTTCCTCTCTCCCTCATTCTGTCAAATTGTCTTCCTGCCCCCTCTCCTCTCCCTCTTTCTTTCTCCCTCTCCCTCTCTCTTTCTCTCTCAGTACTGGGGACAGAGTGCAGACGGATGTGCCCAGGGAGCCAGAATCGATAATAAAGACTTTGATTCCCAAACGAGACGAGGCGCTGCGCTCTGATGATGTATGAACACACCGAGCCATGTCCGCCATGACCAATGACAAAAACAATCCTCCACGGTGGTTTTGGACGGGAGCACGGCCACTGGTCAGTAACTTTGTACTCGAAGTAAATGTATTTCAGAATAGTAGTACTGACATAAAAGCAGATACATAAATAATACTACTGGAACTACCATCCATTTATCTCATTTGAAATTTAAACTTAAATGTGAAATAGAATGCAGAAAGCTCCTTCCATCACCACCGTTACTACTAGTACTTTGTATACTGTACTGCCACTACTTTTCACTACATATCGTGAAAAATACTTCAGTCCTACTATTACTCCTCATATTTGCCATAAAAAAGATATAGAAAGTTTGACAGTTTACACACCACAACTATTCATGCAGTCACGCAGCACTGAGTGAGGGTCTTGCCCAAGAGCACAACAGCAGAACTTAATACTAGGTAGGTAGGTAACTTTACTTATACTCGTTATCGTAGTTGGACTTCTGTACATAATTTATGCAAATAATACAGACAAAAACCATAGTACAACATACATACTACTGGGCTACTATCTAGTACAACTATCTAGTACTGTTACTTCTACTACTGCTATTAGCATATATATGTGCTGTTGTATCTTGAGTTACTTCTGCTCTTTACTCCTTATGTATTTCAGTAAAAGTACCTGTATTTACTATTTACTGTTGTTCAGCTTAAAAACAATACAAGAGACATTTCTGTGAGCTTATCGTCGCATATTTCAGAATCTGTTTTTCCAAGCGTTCTTGTTGGTTGTCATGATCACGTATTCAAGCTTCAGGCAATCGGATCGATTCTGCAAAATCTCCTCTTCTGGTCTGTATCTGGGTTTTCTCTGCTACTCCTTTTGTTTGAATTTCGCCTTTATACAGGATAATACAGTGGAAATGCATTCAAAATCACCAATAGAAAATGGTTTGAGTGCATTGGGCTGGGAGTTTTATCTGGTGCCTAAGGTCAACATAACAATATTATGCTAATACTCAGAGGACCCATATTACTTACCTAGTCAATCAGAATCACAAAACTTTAGAAAGATGCATAGATCTGTAGCCGTAACCTCCTTTGAAAATTTCACTATATGACATCACAAGGTAGAACAGAGCATTTTGAGCTTGAGGTGTTGACAGACTAATAATCAAGGATTGCTCAAACACGTGTGAATGAAACAAAACACAACTCCAGGTGTGTGTTTTTAAGGAAGAGCATTCAGATATGCGTAAAAGCTCACAAGAGTCAGTTTTGCAAAATGGAGGGCCTTTAAGCATTCGCCAAACCCCATGCAACAGTGAGTAGCACCAACGGGAAGGGCATCTGGCATGAATCAGCCCATTTTGGCATCTCAAAATGAAGAAAACACGCGTGATTTAAGAAAAAAAAAAATATCCTGATTATGTAGAAGTCACATAGCTGCTTATTTCTCTGGCATTGCAGTAGAATATACAGTGTAAGCTTTATTTAAGTAAAACTACCTGAAAACTAATAGACTATAGCTCATTTGAAAATCCAGCTTTGGTACAACTTAACAATATTGTGTTTTGCCTTTTGGTTGTCTAATTAGCAAACAAGCTTTTTAAACACAAAATTAAATCAAGCTCTAACAAAGACTTTGATTTTTAATTGCAATTAAAACGTACCTTTTTAACGCTCAGTACTTCGTCATAATACTATATATATGTAGATCTCCATACCTAGTGAGACATATGCATATTTCTTTGATACAATATTCATGAGTAGTAATTTCTGCGAGTGAACATTCTATGACCTGTGTCTTTATTGTATTGTAATGTAGCACAATGGAGGAGATAGGGACACTGTCATTTTGCATTAACACTGTAATTATACGGCCATAGCCTGGTTTTATTCATAGCTAGTAGAGATTAAAACGATAATTGCACATGCAGCTTGAAATTAATTAAAACATGATATATTGACCTGTGAGTGTGAAAAGCCCCTATACTCCCAGCCCCATCATCCAGTTATTCATTTAGCAGCCATTCTCATTTGTGTCTTTAATTAGAGAAAATTAAATCTCATGTTGATAATTTTAAAAATGTATTTGTGTGTGTGTGTGTGTGTGTGTGTGTGTGTGTGTGTGTGTGTGTGTGTGTATTTGTGCTGTTAAAAATATTGCATTATTAACGAGTTAATGCAAAACAATTTTAACAGCATTCATTTTTTAACCGCAAGATTAACGCTCTTCATGACCTAATGAACAGTTTTTGTCATAACCTGTGGTCACTGTTAGTAACGTTAGAAAAACTACAGCACGTGCAAGGTTTCTAATGTACGCGCACATACACATACCGAGCCCTGTTAGGTGCACTGATGTTACTCATACGAGGAAAACACAACATAAAGTTTGCACCAAAACATACAGCAAATCTGCGCTTACCTTCAATAAGGACTGTGCAACAGTAACAGAAGTTCTGCAGCCCCTTGTCTCCAGCTGTCCTCATTTCTCCGCGCTGTTATTATATCCATAATCTCACTGAGGAGTATTACTGCAGCACTCATATATGTCACACTATTTAATAGATATTTCTTCCTGCTTAGCTTCTTTTCTGTGCTAAAAGCGTTGACATGTAAATAAACAGAGCCATGTGATGACGCCATCAGGCCATGGCCCAGGTTAGTTGTTCAGGTGAGTGCGAAACATAGAACCTTAAATCGTGCTTGAGCATCCCACGGTTTAAAAATCCTAGTGTGAGCGCAACCTCAGCACAGCAGGCGTTGCTGCAGACAAACACAGTCACTATAACTGGAGATTACTGGATGTCCTTCAGTAATGAGAACTATCTCAGGCACAGTATTTCACCCCATGGTGGGAACTTCAGTCGCTTTGACGGTTCTGAAGACAGATGAGACGCACTCCGCTGACCCTGTTGCAGAGCACTTCATGGAAGTACACAGAGAGTGGAATATCAAACCAAAGCTGTCCCACTGACAGTTGTTATGGTTTGCAATTAAAACACATTTGCACAATTTTCTATGTTGATAAGAGTATTGTAATGATGATTCAAGGGACCACAGGATTAATTTGCGATTAATCGCAAGTTAACTATGACATTTATGAGATTAATCAGGATTAGATATATTAATTGATTGCAGATACACCACCAGACCAAGTTTTACATGTTACAGCAGGTCAAGGTCAAGTTCAAGCAGGTCAAGTTTTAGAGTGATTGGTGCATGTTTAAGCTTCACTTTTTTTCAGGACGCCATATTGCCATGAAAATTCCCATTTTCATGCCATAAACTTATGTCCACTGCTGTGTACTTCCTTCTTTCTTCTGTTTTATTTTCTTAATCAGTGATATGTGGCCACAGCGCTCATTTTGGTACAATTTTTTTTAAAATCAGCTACATGCTAGTGTGACCTGCAAGTGATCCACTGAAGACGGTGACTCTTTGTTGTGATGACGTTCAGGGCGACACCAGCTCTAACGCAGAACTCTTGTTGAGTCTTGAGAGTAATATTGCAATTTTAAAAGTGCAAATTATAACATAGTGATCCATGGGTGTCATAGATTATAGCAGTATAGCAGGCTCAAGCGCAATAAATCTTATTTAATGCCTTACTGTGGAACATTATAGACAAAGCAATAAGATCGATATACAGTAGTAACAAAGAAATAGTGGGCCCCCCATGAAAAGTTACATAGTGCACTTTAATCCAGGTGTATGGCTATGAAATGAGCAATGCATTTTACAATATGACAGTCTAGTTTTTTATCCATTATAATTATGTGTTAAAATAGGCCTCTTTTTTGCTTTTAAGAGTAACTGGAGCAGAATGCAGGCTAAGTGCAAAGTAAAAAGTTTTCAATAATATGACTTGTGCATATGGAGTGTGTGTAGGCTCCACTCAAGTACCACTTAGTCACCGCACATCAAGTCTGCACCCCTGAATCCAAATATGGCGTTAAAATACAGACATGTTTTGATTGTTGATAAATGGTAAGAGTTAGCTAAGGACATTGGACACAGCAAGTTGTGCAAGCTGTTTTTTATTTGGTATTTTTCTTTATACGAGTGGCTCTTTCAGAGATTGCATAGCTATAGGCGATAAAACGAAACATAAAAACATGTCAAATTACTTAGCACATTTTTCACCAATTCACATTTACGCTAACATGAGCAGCTACTATTTTTATGTATAGCTGGCTCAGAATCAATTAATGTGAATCTATTTGTGTTTTCAGACCTCTGAGCCCTGGCAAGTGTGAACAGGCTAATTAAATCTGCGGTCTACAGAGAATAAGTAAAACTACATGCTTTATTACCACAGGGATTTAATTCAAGAGACTACGCTAAAATTGTATATATTTTAACAATCTCGTTATGCATGAAAATTTACAAATGTTAAACCACTTGTATATTTGCCCCTTAACAGCATTTATTTTACCTGCCACTATCTGTATTTATGAGTATCTGGTTTTCATACTGATTTTAATATCTAGTAGTATCTTGTAGGGATATAACGATGTCCAAATTTTTCCAAATATGCATCTCGTGGTACGATATTTTGATTGCAATATTTTGTGGAGTTAAACAAAATTGTGAATACACTACTTTTTCCTTTAAAAATGCCTTCACAAGATTTTGGTTCTGACATAAACCAAAGCGTTAAGATTTAAAAGTGGTTAAAAGCAGTTATATCATTGGGTAAATTGGACTGAAAGAGCAAAGGATCATGGTCTGTGTAGTTCTTTCTGTTTCTTGCTGCAACATAACTATTAAATCAAACAGCACGACTTGAGATTTGATAAATTGTGATGGCCCAAGATATTATTGAGAGACTTTTTACTATACGGTATAATAATATTTTGGTCATTGTTACATCCCGAATATTTGGTAGTGCTGCACAATTTAGAAAAAATATCTAATTGCGATTTTTCTGACACGCATTGCCATTAGGTAAATAGGTAAAAATTACAGCCTTTGAATTTGCTAATTACATCAGTTGAAACATTTTGATTTGATATTAATTAATCATGCAGCCTTAGCTTTGTTTCGTTTTCTGTCAGCCCTATCATACAATTGATAAAACTTATGTTGAAATGGCAGTACTATATTTTTCTTCCTTCTTTTCCATGTATCATTTATTCATATTAAAGCAGACATACAGTATTATGCAAAATCTTCTTCAAACATTTAACCATGTTGCAGTTATTTCCCCTCACCATTTACTCACCCGAAGTTGTATCTGGAGTGATTCGTGTTTTCGCAATCTTTTGATCTGTACTTATTTTGTTTTCCAATTTGATTTTCTTAATCAGTGATATGCATAGGATTCGGCAGAGGTAATCGTTTTAGTTCAAATGGGATAAAAATCACGTATATTATCTGCATTTATCCATCAGAGGAGCCGTTGTGATGGGGTTTGGCAACAACAATTTTCTTTTTTCTTCTATTTAGTACTTTTAGATCAATGTGACGGTGTTAGAGATGCAGCAACACAATAGGTATTTAAACCTTTCAACCAGCAGTATACCCATGCATTTCTCTATACATATATTTGGACTCGAGTTGTAATAGCTTCATTGACTTCCCATACACCTCATATGCATCCACTCTTAACCTGCTACCCACAACGTAACCATTACTACTTGGATTACTGTCTCTTTACCAGTCTCTCCGTGTCACCCATGGCCCCTTTATAATACCGACTCGCCCCTGTTACTTTCTATGTTCCAATCTGCACTCAGAGTAATGGATTGTGCTCCGGCCCCTTCCCCACGGGCCCACCCTGCGTCCCAAGCCAATCTCTTTAGCGCTGTGTTTTTATATAGTCCCCGGGTGCTAGTCACGGGTCAACAATGGAATCGTATAGAGACTCAGTGCCTCTCCGTGCGTCGCGTCAGGGTTAGTAACGAGGGGGAGCTGATACGCCGATGTCGTTATATTCAGAAAATGGAGAGGTGAAAGGTCGCGGAGGAGTGATATGAGAAGAGGGTACGGGGTCACCGGTCCAGTTTGGATTGTTGTTGTAAAGGTTTTTTTTGGAGTTTGTGCAGAATTCAAAGTTCATTTTTAGTCGTCCATGTATGACAATGCTCAAGACGATGTTATTAGATATGAAATTTTAATTTTTTCTTCAGAATAAAAAAACAACCTACCAAATCTACCAATCTTGATCTAAAAACCAAAGATCAATTTAAAATATTTTACAGTAATTACTTTTTTCAAATAACATCTGTTTGGCAAATGTGGATTGATTATTAAAATAATGGATTATAATGGAAAATAATGGAAATTAAAATATGGATATGTCATTGCCCTGCCTGGAATGTTACACGGTGTGACATTAAACAGTCCTACTTTACATTTACTCAATTACAGGGGTTTTATAGCTAAAAAATTTGACTGAGTGTGGTTGCCTCTCCACAGATCTGATCTGTAACATGAAGAGCAATAAAATAACCTTAATGCCATACTGTGGAACATGTTGGACAGGCAGGTAGCTGAACCATAGTGCACACAGAATAAGTAATTCAGATGACTAAGTACTTTAAATAACCTTTATATAGGCTGTTGGTGTATACGTAGTACTTTCTGAACCAGATGGACCCAGTATCATGATATGCAGTATGTTGGGTTGAGTCCATATGTCTCCAGAAGCTACATTTGAAAATACAGTTGACATTTTTTAAACTGTTTGGTGACTGGTTTCATTAAGAAATAGTAACAACAGTTTTCCGTATGCTTGGAGTTATGTCCAAATGGACAGCGTCCTAATCTCTGTTTACCAAAAAGAAGAAAGATGGGCGACCAGGCTCGTCACTATGCAACACTAAACTGATGGGAGTCTTTCCAACGGGAGTGTCCGACGGAAACTACAAGATTTATTACTATTTGGCGTTCTCTTAAGGATCGGAAACCAAAAGCCATACCGGAATACTTAAATCAAACATTCCATGACGGATAGGTGCGATCAAATAGTACAGGGAAATTAAACGGGTAAAAGTGGGCCTTCATCATTTTGATCTAAATTCTCCATCATGGCGCTAACATCTGCGCGGCTTGCTAATGGCTCTTTTAAAGGGGGATATTTCAGATTTTATCCCATTTGGCTCAGTATAACGAACAAACTGCGTCGCATTCATCAATAGTACCATTTTCACAACATCATTATAATACATCGATCTACAGCCAAGAGGTACTTATGGCAATGTCTACACTTTTATTTTCTTATGCGTCTGGTTGGTAACTTTTTACGACGTTTTTATTTTTGGCTGTTGTGATGGCAGACTACTCGATTGCAAATGGATTACTTCTCACCAATATGGCAGATTTCGGCGTAATGGTCTTTGATAGGAAATCGTTTTATTTTCTTGGGGTAAAATATTGAATTGTTATACCAGGGATTGGGTTGTTTTTTTGCTTATATTTTCTAAAGCCATTACTGTCAACGCATATTATAAATTTCATTATTACCAAAAGTTTGTTCAGATAGCTAAAATATCTCGGCCAGATTAATATGTAAAGAATGCAAACATTAGCAAACACTGCCAAAAAGTTTTAAATAGTCTGAAACTCAAGAAAAACAGATTTAAAATGGATGAACCTGTGATTAATACGATGTTTAGGTGTTTGATTTTCAACAAAAAGTAACTAATTAGCATGTGACTATAATGTTATTTGAGATGGACTTGTTTAAGAAGACAAATCATCTCACATTTTGCAAGCTAAATCTGTTCTTTCTGGTTATATTGTGTTAAAACTCAGATTAAAGTCTTGAGTAACAAACGTTCAGACAGAAGAGTGCTTACAGTTAGCATCACACCCCCAGGGAGGATTGATTGGCTGCAAAGTTTGAGTTGTATTAAAATTGCTGTTCATTTTAAAGGAGCTGTACCCAATTTTTATCACACAGAATAGAGTATTTCAGAACTTTCAAACACCTGAGTGGAGTTTTGACATCACAATAACACTAAAAACGACTATGTTGCTAATGTGCACTTCCTGATTACTAGACAATGAAATGTGTTATAATTAGATGCAGATATTACACAGTGGACTTCAAGAAATTATTATACAATATATTTGTACATAGGGCAAGACAGATTTTGTTCAGATACATGGGGACAAAAAACAAGTCCGGGCACCTTATTTTACTTCTCTTCTAACTTTCCCCCTCTAGTAACATCTTTCAAAATCCAAAATGACCGTCCAGCTGAAGTGCTCCCCGCCGGTGTCCTGCTTTGGCTGAACTTGAGTCGGCTCACCTCCATATTTCAAACGCCCTTGGTCCCGTTCCAGGCCTTATGGATCAGGCCCCGCGTCCATACATCACAGCGGACGATGTGTTTACAGCCAACAGTAAGTTTACCCAACGCTAGCACAAATGGTCCTCCCGAGCACCTCTCCAATCCCACTAACAAATGCACAAAAGAGCCAAAGTTTGGTACAGCAATTTGTGACCACTATCGGTGAGCTGGAAACTTATTTTAAAGGGCCCGTATCGCACTATTTTCTCATCTATGTTATAATGTGCTTTTTTTCATCACAAAAATATATCGATTTTTTTTCATTCACACATATTTAACACACAAAACCTACATATTTTCTTCTCTCAAATGAAAAACAGCTTCTACTTTGTGGTGTCATGTGGCAATACAGGAAATGCTCCACTGTGTTTTTAAACACCATGCACCTTTTTTGAATAATTTCTGCCCTGAGTTAAAGATAAAAGGCAGCTGACGGCACAAGGATCAGAGCTTTGGAGATGTAGACAGACAAAAGCATTACTCAAACATGTGAATAATACAAAGCGCATCTCCAGTTATTTTTTGATGAGGTAACAACATTATATCACCACTTAAACCTCACTAGAGTTAATCTGTATGTAGGATCAATTAAACCCCCTTTAACTATATACCATGTCCTAAGTAAGCAAGAAGAATGAATTGGACAAATGATTGTGTTTGCACGTTTTCTGATGCTATAAATTAGGAAATGTCATTTCTTCAAATATAAACATCAGTTAAAGTTAAAATGATTACATGTTTACCAGAACAGTGCAGAAAGGTTGAACTACAGGATCATTTTTAAATGTCAATTTGTGTAAAGTGTTCTGGTAAATACATTTTTAAGTTATGAAGTGTCTGTAAACCAACTTTTTTGTTACTTTATTACATACGTTTTTATCTGTAAGTAAACCCTATCTAATATCTTGTAAAAGCTCTTAGTTAAAGTGGAACTAAATACTAAATCTACTTTTTTACATTACTAAACTGTGTATGTTTTAATTGCACTGTCTACTGTCTCTAGTCATTTTTTGTCAATTTTAGTTTGCAGCTTTCTGACCTAAAACACCTAAATCTAAGTTTGTGCTGCCTTCAGTTGTTTCTACAGTTTCCAGTACTTGGTGACATCACACATAACTGTCCTGATTACAGCCTGTTGATTCTGATTATACACCAAGTGCTGGGTTTGAGGTATAAATTAGACCTATCACACTGTTCCTTAGAACTTCAGATCCCACCCCTCTTCCTCCCAGACATTTTTTAGTCCTCCATGTTTTTCCCAGTTTACCAGCTCTATTTGAAAGTTATAGGTGGACTTTTTGTGTTTAGTCCTATTTTCAGAAAGGTCATTAACGCACTAAATCCATCAAGAAGAGGTCAGTAGAGAAAATTTTTACTACAGAGAGAATTTTTAGAGAATTTACCACTGAACTACAATATTCTGTCCCCAGTTACATGGCCAGTTTCTCTTTTGTGCGTCTAGTTTCACAAAACCAGGCC
Organism: Scartelaos histophorus; assembly: GCA_000787155.1. Taxonomy (NCBI): domain Eukaryota; kingdom Metazoa; phylum Chordata; class Actinopteri; order Gobiiformes; family Gobiidae; genus Scartelaos; species Scartelaos histophorus. Next base: position 9,581 of record KN498340.1, on the reverse strand, counting down.
AAACTCGCACAGAGCTCTGGATGAAATGTCAAAATGGGCTCCACCATGGAAATGCGCCAGGCTGCAGGGCAAAACTCTCATAAAGATTTATTAACCAAAACAACGTAAAAATGCAAACAAAAGCCCGGGTGGAACAACCTGATAAACCGCTGGGTCCCTGCTGGTAAATGCAACCATTTCTCTAGATAGAGGGAAAACATTTGAATGGAAGCTAGGTTTAGTATTTAGCATCTTAAAATCTCTCTTGGTTTACAATTAGGCTCACTGTTGATTCTATGAGGTTTATTCATATTTTTAGTTTTACAAAAGATATATGAATGAGAAGCAAGCGCCGCTGTTGTGACCTTTATGAAAACGCACATAAATCAATGGCACAAAGGCGTGATTTTCAGCTTGTAATCTTGTTTTGTTTTGGCTCTGACCCCTTTGGCTCTCCCGCTGTTCTCACTACGTGCCTGTGGTCTATAAGTCCATTCTCCCCTCTCCTCGGGAAGCCACTCCAAACCGAAACAACACGCTCCGTCTCTTGGCAACCGTACGCATTCTTCTTTTCTATTAGCCGCTTCAGGATTAATAATTATAGCTTTTAATCTGAGGCATGGCTAGCATCCAACTCGACTCCCTCAGCGATGCACGTTGCGCCGGTGAGAGCTAGCATAGGTCGCTAATGCTGTGTCTTTTAACAGCCGGGGGAACAAATCGCAGAAGAATACAGGTTGTAGTCCATATAAAACAATTTACACACATCCCGGGACCTTGAGCGTCGACATGTCCCGAGCGAGGAGCTAATTAAAAAAGTGACCCCGCGCACAGAGGGATCATAAACAATTTTTAGTCCCTCTGCAGCTTCTATTGTCATGCCTGGCCCCTCTATCCATCATTTTAGAAGTCTCACGGGGGCGCGCTCGGAAATGGATCGACAAATAGCGTACAGTAGCAGAAAATACGTGTGCGAATGTGCAGGTGATTCATAATGCGGTGTAATTAATGTCAGATTTTTGCAAACCTAATTTAAGCATAAATGGTGTTCTGTGGAATGTGAGTAAATGAATTAAGGGATTGGTAAATTTGATAAAACCATATTTGATTTATGAAAGAACGTGATTCTATAGAGGGCAGGGTGGCAAGGATGTAAGGACTCCTACAGCAAGGAGGTCTCAGGTTGGATTCCCGAGACACCCAATAGACTGCATAGAGTTATTTATCTTGTTGACCCTATCTCGCAATGGTTTAGAAAGCAAGTTTTACCGTAGAATGTCCGCTACCTGCTTGTGTCCATGAAGATATGCCTGCTTTCTTATTAATGTTTTACAAAATGACATTGGAGACACGACAGAGTCAAGTTGAAGGTCAGATCTGTGGAAAGGTGATCCCACTCACAGTAATGCATGTGGCTCAAGATATTCGTAGCAAATCGGATGAGTTTAACGCCATAAAGTAAGGAAATATCATCTCCAAGAATCCAAAAAAGTATGTCTCAACAGCAATTCAGTGTTGACCACAATTTCGTAACATAGACCTGGTTTAGTCCTCTTCTAGTCTTGGTTTAGTTCTTAGATTTAGTCTCAAATTCACATCTGGTTTTGCTGTGGTGTTTGTGGATTATTTGGTATATTTTGGTATACTCTTCATGTTTTAAATCCTATACAATACAACGTCTTCAAAAGCATTCAGGGACTATTTGATGAAAATCACAGAGACACGCTGACATAAAGAAGGCCTATTTACCTCCTAAGATTACTCCGCAGCGGGAGCCACGTCAAAACCAAACCACACATTAGTAAATAGTCCACAATGTCCCACTTTGAAGTCGATCCATCACGCCTGCCGCCTACAGGGAAAACTGGGCCAGCCATGGGAAGAGTATTGGAATTCGCGGAGCTGCCGATGGGATGGAGGAGCGGGCCGACGGTAGATGAATACCTTGATCAAATATCTCTAATCGACCTGGAATGGGAAAGACGCCGGTACTTTGATGCACCCGGCGGAGATCACAGGCCCCGTGTTGTTGCTGGAAAATCACTCCACTTTGGGTTCTTTAATCTGCAGGAAAATAACAGCTTTACAGTCACAGGAACGCAGGCAGAGGCAACTAAAAAAGCCTGGAAACGGTGAAGTTGTGGCAAAACACAACTAAGAGGTCCCGTATTACACAATGTTTACTCTTGGTTGCCTTTAGCCATGTTAGAAAGTTTTTTTTATCTCATCGAAAACATACCTGGAGTTGCACTTTATAACACACAGGCGGCAAACATTTACACTTTTTTTTTTTCTTTTTTTAGTGCTTAAATTGCTTTCACTTTCACCTGTTAGTTTCCTGTTAATCATTTTGCTGCTATTTTTCCTTGTCAAAATGCGTCACTATCCATTGTGGCCACTAGAGGGCGTCAGATGATCTTGCATTTCATTTCCGACCGTCCAAAACTTCTGACTGCAATTTCGAACTTTACCATCAAGTCCTAAAATAGCATTTAATAATACGAATATACTGATTTATAAAGTTGTCTGATGGTCCTAAATTACCGCCGTGAGTAGTCCTTTGAAACCATGCCATAACGACGGGACTTGTACTGTACTACCCCTGTGTTTATAGTCTCTTATAAAATCACTCTTCCCAATCTCCATAAAACTACTACAAGGCAAAGCATGTACCTCATTAAAAGTATGAAAGCTTTTAAAACTTGTATATGCTTTCGATCACCGCTCAGGTCCAGCTGTTCTATTAACCTACCACGCAAGTTTTTTTTTTGTTAGTCCATAAAATTTTTAAAAATATATCGTCATAATAACTTTTTAATAGGAAATGTTATAAATCAGTGCCTTTGCAAATGTCCTTCAGTAGAGGTGGATAGCTTTGTCCACAATTTCATATTAAAATCATTATTTATAAGATTAAGAGTGACTTAACTTCAAAATAATATTACTTAAGTAGAAGTACAAAGTAGCGGTCCAAGGAATTACTCAAGTAAGACAAAAAAAAAAAGTATTTGGAAAAAGTACTACTCAATTAAGAGTAACTTTAAGAGCTGGAGTTGGGCCAACACATCTGATTTATAATTAAAAGTAAGTGTAATTAGAAGAACAAACCCTTAAAAAATGCACAAAATCAGGTGTTTTCAAAGGATGGAAACAAAAATTTTAAAAACTAAATAATTTCTGAAGTAATGGTACGAGAAACACATGTTCAAATCAGATCATATTGTCAATTGTTAAATTTTACTGACGTGTACTATTACTTAAACAAAACATTATGCAAGTAGGAGTAACTATGCTGCTAGAAAAGTACTCTGAAAAGTAAAATTTCTTTAAAAATAGTACTCAAGTAAATGTAATCCACCTCTGTTTGTATGTTACACATTTTAGAAATTGACTAAATGGCAATCAAGACCATAAAAAAACTTGTAGAGTAGTTTTTCTTACAATATTAAGCGTCATTTCACTACATACTATTTATATGAGGCCCCGGACAGCCTGGATAAGTGAAAAGAAGAGTTCAGCGCTTTAATATAAAAATAAAAAATGGTTTCGCTTTTGCTCTTGAGAAAAGTCAGTGGACCTATTAAAATGCCCTGGAAGTTTGAAGCTCGGAACATTTGTCCGACTGAGGGCTTTTTAAAAGTTCATGTCTGGGTGCTAGGACAAGTAGACAATATAGTGTACTCTGCTGCAGATATTTAACTCCATTCTGCAACATTTTAGTATCTGAATAGTGCGAATGCAGACAGTAACAGCAGTACTTTTATGAGTTACATCCCAACAAAGACATCACCTCAACAAGAAAATAACAAATGTAAAATTGAAAGTTAAAGTTAGATTACCCATTACTTTTCAGATATATGCATCTTTTCTCAAATAAGTTAAACATTATGACAAAGTTTGGCAATTGAAAGTTTACTGATGTGGGATTGTAACATCAACTTGTTTCAGTGATGATCTTATTGAAAACTATGTAATTTTTTAAGCCTTAAGTCTGATACTTTGCAGCTAATATTATCTGGGGGTGTGACGCTAACTGTAGGCACTGCTCTGTCTGAAGCTGTTACTCAAGTTAGACTCTAATCAATCTTTATTTTAGCACAATCTGAACAGAAAGAACTGACTTGGCTGGAACTACAACATGCGAGCTGATTTGTAGCCCTACTGGTAAACACGTCAAATCTCTCTAATAACATTAGTCGCATTAGTTTGTACTGTTGCCATAGCGATTAACAATTTAAAACAAAATATGACATCTTTTGAATTGCCAAAAATACTCCATAACAGCCCATGAATAACGTAACCATAGCAACATTAGTGCACAATGAAGCAACAATTATTAGAAAGCATAAATAGCCTAATAATACAAGTTTTCCCCAAAAAAGTGTCCTTATTTACCCCGTTACTGTTGCTTCAAAACAAGATCCGATTGGCTCTTCACTCGACCAATCACAATTAGGCTTGAAGCAACGCGCACGAGTCTATAAAGAAAAAAATAGATATTAGAAGTTTCATTTTTTCCTCCTGATTTTATTTAGAAAAATGAAAAGTCAGTGCTCAAGACTGCAGCTTCACTTTTTGGGGGCAATGGAGATAAATGGTCTTCTATCTCTGCAGACCACATCTAAAAGCACATACCAAACTAGTTTTAAAGTTCAGTCTTATGTATCAGTATTCATACGTCTTTGAAAGCATTTAGTCAAAAGTTGAAAGTTTACTGCAACCCCATTGGCCAAAGTTAAAGTGAGACGTATAGTAGCGAAAGTATCCAAACTCTTTTTTTCTTCTTTTCTAATAGATGTGTCTGCGGTCTTAAAACATGAACACAGAACTAATGCATTTAAAGGTGCATTGTGTAACTTTTCACAGTATGGTATTAAACCTTTCTATCGTTATGGAGACCAAACCAGATCAAGTTACAGGTCTGATCTGTGGAGAGGCGACCCCGGACACTTGTTTTTCTAGTTTTTATTACCTATAAGAACAACCTGTATTTGAATAAATGTAAGGTAGAGCTGTTTAATATCATACTGTGGAGCATTCCAGGCGTAGCAATGACATCTCCATAGAAACAAGCAGGTGATGGGCCCTCTACTGGAAAAGTTACGTAGTGCACCTTTAAAGTTTGCAGTTTAAAGTAATTTCTCACTTATCTTATGTATTCAGAGCGTCCTAATTATTCACAGTGATGAGTTTATACGCTTTTTTCAACTTTCAGAGGCCAGAGAAAAGTTTGCCTGATCAAAGTCGTCTAGCAAGCTAAGCACGCACTTCCTGATACTCAGACAATCGCTTTATAATTAGGTTACAGACAGTCCGGAGCTGACTTTTTTTGATCTCTGAAGCTGCTTTTACAGTATATACGAAGTCACGCCCTTTAATAACCATATATTCTAGGGAATAACTGCTCTTTGCACAAGAAAAGTTCACATCTATAAAGCTGACACAAAATATGTTTAGATTTTATTATTATTGTTTCTGTTCAAAAATATGTAATGAAATATAAAAACACAATCCATTTTTTTAATAACAGAGTCCGAGGATTATTTTCTTCTGATTGAAATATTGATTCTCTGAAGTCTTTTTGTCTTGCTGCAATGTTTTTACCAGTAAAGTTTTCAGTGTTGAAGGGTCCAATTATGGTTAGTAGGTAGTTGGAAAACAGTGTAGAAAACACATTTGGTGTTCACAAAATAATTTTAAGATAACTAATAAAACATAATAGCAAAAAACAACTTATTTGGGAATTGGATAAAGTTGAAAGTACTAACCAAAGAACATTATGAAAATACAAAAATGAAGAAAATACAAAAATAAAACTGCATATTAAAGACTAATATTACTTCTGCTTATAGGATGAGTATGCAAAATCAACTTTTTGGAGCGTTCTATCACATTTTAATGTTGTTCTTTTATTAAAAAACTGCCTAAAGAGGTTTTAGATGTGAGGGGTTTGTGTGTTAAACATGTGTGAATGAAACAAAACACAACTCCAGGTATGTTTTTAATGAGGAAAAATGCTAACATCGATTTTAAAATGGTGTAATCAAGGCCGTTTATAGTTATACATGCAGATCTTTTAAAATAGTGTTGCTCTTTCTATTCTAACAATATATGACTCATGTTAACAATGGACATTTTTGTAAGAGCAGCCCTCTTCACCTCACCTTGTGCATGTAGCATTATGAAATATTAATAGACCCTTCATTGGAGTACCAGTAATGACTAGAGGTAAATGTAGCAGTGCACTGTAGAATCCTCAGACTTTTGTAATAAGACTCCCTATTGGGTGGAAAGAACAGAGAAAATTTAACTATGCGCCGTCTCGTATTGAGTTGAAGATCCACACCGCACCCTGAGAGGCACCACTCTGTGTAGCTTATTAATGTGGGGGAATGAAATGAGGTTAACAGCTCCAGGAATGTCAGGGTCTGTCTGTGATGGTTGATGGAGTAGACTCTCGAGTTTTTGACAAGGATAAATGAATATGGGATTTGTATGAGCTTAAAACAAGAGTCAAGTGGGACGTGATTGGCAGCTCAGATTAAAGTTTCATTTGGAGTAACTGAGTCGTGCTAAATTGCTCTAAAAATATATTGTAACAGAAGGAGAGCGTTAGTGGCAGTTCTGAAATAATGCTCGGCTAGTTGTGCGTTTGAAGGTAGTAGTGTTGGAAGTAACAAAATGTATGTGTAAAGTTGCTATTACTTTTTTTCTCCATGGAGACATTGTTGCTGTGTCTGTTTCGCAGTTTGGTTTAATACCTTTCTGTCTTCGTGGAGACCAAATTATTCCAAGTTAGATCCGTGGAGAGGCGACCCCACTCAGAGTCTGAATGCTTGTTTTATAAGGTGTTTTTAAGCTATAAACCCACCTGTAATTGAGGTACAGCGGTTTAATGTTAAACTGTGGAACATTCTCATCTCCATAGAAACATGAAGGTGACAGATCCCCAACTGAAAAGTTACATAGTCCATCTTTAATTAACAAAGTCATCTTGAAAAACTTTTATTATTGAATTGCAATGTGGCCGTCTTGTGCCACTTTCTTGTGTCTTTATAGAGATAGGCTTAATGCCATACTGTGGAACATTGCAGATGAAGCAATAACATCTCCACGGAGACGAGCAAGTGGTGGACCTCCCTAACAAAAATGTACATAGATTAAGAAAGAGAGAATTCGTGCCAGTTCTGAAATAGTGCTAGGCTAGTTGTTGACCATACAGTGGCTACATTGAAAAGTATTACTAGTTATTTTAATGCTGAGAGTAACAAAATCCAGACTTTTTACAAATATAAAAGTAGAAATAGACCGATATATCAGTTAGCCAATATATCGATAGCCGATATTTGGTCTTCAGCTTTAATCTCCAGCACAAACCGATATTTTGTTTTGGCCCATCTGCTACCTAAAATACATTTTAATGTTAGAATTTGAAGAAAATAATCACATTTGGTCCTATCTATAGCCCAAAATGTATCAGCAGAGTTTAGAGATTGGCAATACCAGGACTAACATTATCCGTCTGATTCTAGTGAAGGTGTATGGAGTTTAAAAACCCAGTGGAGCACCTGAATTACCACATGACATCACAAGGTGGAAGAAGAAATCAACCTTAATATGCAGGGTTTTCTATTTTAAATGTGTGAATGAAGCAAACACAACTCTAGGTACGTTTTTGATGAGGAAACATTATAACAGAGATCAGAAAATAGTGTAATATGGACCTTTAAGAGTACTAGTAGTTGTACAAGTAGTAGTAATCAGAACAGCAGTAATAGTACCCTTTCTTCTGTAGCCTTGACAGTTTTATAAGTGCTTTTATAACTATTTTTGCCAACTTCTGCGAATGGATTTTGTGTTACATTTCATTTTTTGAACATTTCCACCATTACTTGTAGATTAATGTCTCACCATGTTAACTCCTTCCCTCTATTACTACCCCCTTACCCAATGTTATTTCCACGAATGGCTCATTTGAGTGTATTCAAAGTACCACACAACATTACATGCTTTATTTTCCCCCGCTAATGCTGCTGACTTGTTTGTTTTATGTCTCTAATCGCGTGACATTAAATGGGATTGTGTGGGTGCGGGGGCGTGTCAGCCGAGATACAAAAATTATTGCTTTAATCATTCACTTTCATCCTTGTTTTGGTGAGTCTTTTTGTGTTCAAATGGAGCCCTATCATTATCTGACACACACATATCACTCAGCGCTGTAATCTGATTGGTCGCAGTGGATCAAATGGCTGTTTATGTCTTTATAGGTGAGATACTAAACGTGCGCATAGAAAATACAGAACTGACTTTTCGCTGTTGCCCCCGGTAACCTGTAAAACATGATTACACGTGCGGGTTTAAAGGTGGCCTATGTAACTTTTTTTTGGATGAGTGTTGGTTACCTGCTGAGATGTTATTTCTTTGCTTGGAATATTCCAAAGTATGACATTAAACTGATCTATTTTACATGTATTTGATTACAGGTGTTTTTACAGCTAAAAATGTACGCGTTTCCATGGAGACAGACAAGCAATAGACATGTTAAAGGGCCGATATGACGATTTTTTTCTGATCTATGTCACAATGTTGTTTTGTCATTAAAAAATTTTTTAAAAAAACAGAAAACACTTCCACCTTGTGATGTCATGTGTTTTTCAACTTCACTAGAATCATTTGGATGATTTCAGGACTGTAATCGTCAAACTCTAAACTGAACAAAATAAAAAAGGTAGCTGTTAAACTACCACTATAAGACATCACAAATTAAAAAATAACATTTTGAGCTTTAGAGATGTAGAAAGTTTTTGAAGAGGTAACAAGATCATAACATGACTGAAATCTCACAGGAGTCAATTTTGCATAATATTTAATGCCATTAAAGGACCTTTAATATATTTGTATTATTTGGTTGCATAATTATTCAAATTTATTGCTTGCACCACACATACCAGGAGCCACTTCATTGCTTATTACAGCGAATCAAACCGGAAATACGAAGGTTGAATTGAAGAGGCTGCAAAACTATCTCAAAGTTCCCTCGTATTTGAATTTAAACTTTCAAAATTCAAATGATTGCTTCTAGTTTCGGAGTCATTTTTGAAGCCCCTTACCTGTAATTATGCACCGTGTCACCTTCACTGACCTCCGCAGTGTGGGACAGACGAGCTCCCGCGTGAAGGGCCACTCCTGGGCTGGTGAAGGGGCCCTGAACGGCTCCTGGCTCCTGAGCGGGGCCGGTCTGTGAGAGCTGTAATTAACTGAAGGACTGCTGTGTCTGATGGGGACTCCATTTTGTGTTTGCACAGATAAGCAGTGCTGTTTGAAGATGGGATAGTACCACCGGGGAGAGGGACTGCTTCAATAAGTGGTACATTTGAAAAGCTGGTAAGGTGGATGAATATTTTTATTATATTATATTATATTTCAGCCAGGTCCTCGACTTAAATCATATGCTAAGTTCTGTATTTGACAGTGTTTTTAAATATATATTATTTTGTCTTAGTCTCTTAAGTGGCCATTTTGTAGGAAACCCAACTGGACACAGGAAGAATATGTGACAGAACTATTATTATTATTTAGTAGTAACAGTAGCAGTAACAGTA
>JACN01023511.1:0-11338 GCA_000787155.1 Scartelaos histophorus | reverse complement strand
TCTTTTCTCTCTATTCCCTCTCTCTCTCCAGTGTTGTATTTTGAATCTCTTTTCCTCACTCTCCCTCCCTTTTCTTATCTCTGTATTCCCTCTCTTTCTCCAGTTTTCTGTTCCAGGTCTCTTTCTCTTTCTCTCTCTCCAGTCTCCTGTTCCGACACTCTTCTCTTCCTCTCTCTCTTTCTCTCATTGTCTCTTTCTCTCTCGCGCTTTTTTCTCTCTATTCTCTCTCTCTCTCCACTCTCTTTCTTTCCTCCTCTCTCTCTTTTTCTCTCTCCCTTTTCTTTTCTCTCTATTCTCTCTCTCTCTCCAGTCTTCTGTTTCGAGTGTCTTTCTCTCCCTCTCTCTTTCTCTCTCTCCCTTTTCTTTTCTCTCTATTCTCTCTCCAGTCTTCTGTTTCGACTCTCTCTCTCGCTTTCTCTCTCTCTCCTTCGCTCTCTCCAGTCTTCTGTTTCGAGTCTCTTCTTCTCTCTCTCTGCTTCTCTCTTTCTATGTCGCCCTTTTCTTTTCTCTCTTCTCTCTCACTCTCCCGTTTTCTGTTTCAAGTCTCTTTCTCTCCCTCTCTTTCTCTCTCTGTTTTCTTTTCTCTCTATTCCCTCTCTCTCCAGTATTCTGTTTCCAGTCTGTCTCTCTCTTTCTTTCCCTTTTCCTTCCTCTCTTTAGCCTTCTCTCTTTCTCTCTCTCCCATTTCTTTTCTCTATTCTTTCTCTTTTCTCTCTATTCCCTCTCTCTCTTCTGTATTCTGTTTCCAGTCTTTCTCTCTTTCTTTCCCTTCTCCTTCCTCTCTTCAGCCTCCTCTCTTTCTTTCTCTCTTCCTCCCCTCGTGCCACACTTTCATTCCTCCTCGGTGTCCTGCCCAGACGCCCAGAAGCCCAAAAGCTGGTGGAGCAGGAGCAGCCGACTGGAGGGCATCTGCTCCGAGCGCCTCCTGGACGCCTCCCTGGGCCTGTGTCTCCGGGCTTCCCTGGCAACCGAGCTGGAGGAAGTGTCTGGGGAGGGGGAAGTGTGTGAGTCCCTGCTTGGACTTCTGCCCCCGTGACCCCGGAAAAACACAAGAGAATGAACGGATCTAAACTGTATTGTATATGCAAGTTACAAAAAAGACACTTCTCAACCCTCGTCCAACCACAAACCAACTCCCTCTGCAAAAATCCATATCTAGGTAAATTAAAAGGACTTAAATTAAGAAGATTTGACTTTATTTGAGTCAATTCAACAATTATCTACCAATGGAATAAGCGTGTCTTTCTAATCCAAGCAATATTCAAATTTTTTTCTCATTTTAAGTGCAAAGAGTCGTTTTTTTTTTCTTATATTCAAGTTGTATTTTCGTAATTTAAGGACAAAAAATCTTGTTGGTAGAAATTTATCACGATCTATTTACAGATCATGATAAAACTTTCTTAATTCAAGTCATTTTAACTGTAGCACAAAGAATCCAGAACAGACTGTACAGAACAGACTAAGTGCTGTGCTTCATTTATTTACTGCAGATCATGTTTCTTTACCATTCGTTTAGAAAATAACTTCTTCTTTTCCATTAAAAGGGATATTTTCAGTGACGTATCTCCCTTCAAAACGCCAACATTACTTCAAGTTTTCATGTTAAAAAGCACCATTTGTAACGCGAGCTTGTTTTTCCTGCCCATAATTAGTTTTAAATATAACATAAGCACAAAGAACTCAAAGAAAGAAGTTAAATATTTTACAGCGTTGATCAAAGCTTTCGGTTGCGTAACAAGTACAGTACATCCACCGTATCCCGCCACGCAAAACACTGCTCTGATCACAACACACGGCATTTTAAAGCATTTCTTGTATTAGATTGTGTTTTCAAATGGGGATGTAACAACCGCTGTCAAAACGCAATATCAGAACCTTATAAATAATATGGTAGACTAGTGTTAATAAAGGTCCCACATTACGCAAAATCAACTCTTGTGAGATTTAAAACATGTTATAATCTTGTTATTTCCTCAAAAACAGAGTTGTTTTGTTAATCATAACCAGAGGTGGGTAGAGTAGCCAAAAAATTTACTCAAGTAAGAGTACAGTTACTTATAAAGAAAATTACTCAAGTAAAAGTAACAAGTAAACCTAAAAAAATTTACTCAAGTAAGAGTAAAAAAGTACTTATTAAAAAACTACTCAAGTACTGAGTAACTGTTGAAATGTAAAATCATTTACTTCGTTTTATTCAGACAATAAATCGTGCAATTTCTGTATTTCTGTAAGCAAATTGCATCTTTTAAATAACTCAACAACTTAAATAACTTAAATAAAAAAATAAAAAACATACACCATGTAGTGTGCAAATGCAAAAACCTTGTAAACCGTTTCAAGTCCAACACACTTTTAACCTCCAAACAGTAGTTTTTGTAGCTGAAATGTCCGTGTGCTTTGGTGAGCAAAGAAGAAGCGCATTAGAAAACTGTTCCTTTGCGTTTTTTCCAAAGCAAAGACGGTTTTAATGTGAGGCCGCGGATGTTCCCCGACATCGCCGTCTTCTGTCGTGTCCTCTTCTTCAAAGCAGATATTTGCTGTTGCCATTTTCAAGTATTCCCCAGTTTTTACCGCAGCTCGACAAAGTTTGTTGGAAAATGTTTTGCTAACGTGCGCCGTGCCGAATGGTTACGTCTGATAGGACAGGTGGAGTCATGTGACTATTTTACTACATTTGATTGGCCAAACGGGGTCACATGTTAATCTACGAAGAGAAGTATTTTGGTTTATGCAAAAAACAAATGTTGATAAAAGGAACGGGAACGCGTCAACTTCTTCCAAAAGTAGCGGAGTAAGAGTAGCGTTATTTGGCCAAAAAATTACTCAAGTACAAGTAAAAAGTACCAACAATTATAAATACTCATAGAAGTACATTTTACTCAAAAAGTTACTCAAGTAAATGTAACGGAGTAAATGTAGCGCGTTACTACCCACCTCTGATCATAACCCTTATTCTAATACATGTTTAACACACAAATCCTTCAAATTTCTACATTTTCAAAGCTCTAAATGCTCTTTTCCACTTCAAGTTAACACCTCCGTTTACCTTTAGTTCGCTTAATTTAGTTTGGCAAATCCAGGGCTGAAATGATCCAAACGATGAAGCGAAGTGAAGGGCACAGAGTTTAAGAACACTTTTTCTATTACCGCGTTATGTCACAAGGTTGAACGGAGTATTTCGAGCTTTGGAGGTGTAGAGATTGACAGGGTTTGGGCGTTAAACGTGTGTGAATGAAGCAAAACGCAACTGCAGGTGTGTTTGTGATGAGGAAACATTAGAACAGATCAGAAAAGTATTATTATATGACCTTTAAATTCATTGTTTTCTGGGACTACATGTACAGTAATGCCCTTTGCTTTATAATTTCTTTACTTTGTACAGCTCCTCGCCCACAGTCTTGTAATAAATATTTGATCAAGCGAAAAAATATGATAATACCGTACCATGAGATTTACTAGACTTTACATTCCTATTCTAAAGGTATTCATTTGGGTTAAAGGGCTCAGATTACATGATTTTCTGGTCTATGTTATAAGATTTAATGTTTAATACACAAATCCTGCATATTTAGGCGTTCTTCTGACAAACGTTCCACTTTGTGATGTCATGTGGTAATACAGGAAGTGCTCCACTGTGTTTTTAAACTCCACACACCTTCACTAGAATCATTTGGATCATTTCAGAGCTGGAATTGCCGATCTCTACTGAGCAAAAGGTAAAAGAGCAACTTGAAAACTACCGGTTCGTGGATCACATGGTGGAGCAGAGCACTTTGGAGATGTAGACAGATTAATAATAAAGTGTTAGTCAAACATGTGAACGAAACAAAACACAAGATGTACCAGATATTGAGCAGTTATTTTGGTTTGCTAATTGAGATCAAGGGAGAGCTCACGAACCCTGGCAACAACATCATGGAGATGGGTCCCTGAGCGCTGGGCTGTGGTGCTCACTGCCCCGGAGGAGACGCCCCAGAGGAACTCCACTGTGGGTCAAATGTAGGAACCAAACTACGGGGATGATAAAGTGTGTCTTAAAGGTTCTTATATTACACAAAATGGACTTGTGAGCTCGTGAGCCCCCTGCCTGAAACCTCGGCGTCATTTTTGACTCTCACCTCAACTTCCGTCTCTGCACAATTAGTAAAATCAAGCATATCCCACCCTGATCTTGAAAAAGTCATCTTCTCCAGCCTAAACACCAAATCCACCTCCTGCCTCCAACTGCTCCTCGAGGTTTGACACATTCCCCCTGTTTTACTTCAATTCAATGGCTGCCTGTGTGTTTGAGAATTGATTTTAAGATTCTGCTGATCACTTTTAAAGCTCGTTTAGGTCTTTCTCCACGTTACATTTCAGACCGTTTAACCCCGTACGAGCCTTAGATCCTCAGGCAGGTCCCTGTGACGGTTCCTCTCCAGTCTTAGATCCTTAGATCCTGTGTCTGTTCCAAAGTCCAGTCTCCAGATGAAGGAATCATCAGGATCATCTTTGAAATCACTTCTTAAAACCCATTTTTATCCGTTGACCTTCATTTAACTGCACTGCAAACCTGAACAATTAGGCAGTAATTAAAACATTTGAGTTAAACGGTTGCCTAACTTTAAGTTTATAGTCTATTTTTTAAATTTCTGTAATTTTAAAAATATAGTGTCACACAAAAATTTTTATTGCATTTAGTATTTAATTAAAAATAATACACTTAATCAAAACATTTAGGCTAAAAATAATTAAAATAATTAATTTAATGCCTAGAAAATCTGATAGATGCATGTAAAAGTAAAAAAATATAATTAAGCAGAGCACCTTTTTATTAATTTGAAATCATTATTTTTCATTAATTTGAGTGTTCGGGTTTACAGTGTGGTCTTATTATTTATTTATTTTTATTCTACTTCTTTTAATTTATTTATTTATTATAAAGACTTGAATTGTTTTGTGTGCCCTCTGTGTGCTATTTTTATGCTTTTTGTATTGTTCTTTGTGGCTTGTGCAGCACTTTGTAAACTTCGTTCTTAAAAGTGCTTTATAAATAAAGATGTATTATTAGTTATTATTGTTTCATCCATGTTATAATGTTGTCACCTCCTCAAAAACAGAACTGGAGCTGTGTTTTGTTTCATTTACAGTCTGTCTACATCTCCAAAGCTCAAAACGCTCTGTTCCACCTTGTGATGTCATAAAGTGACAGTTTACGTCTACCTTTCACCTTTAGTTCAGTAGAGATGAGCAATTCTAGGTCTGAAATTACCCAAATGATTCTCGTCACTAAGTTTTGATTCTCTTAAAAAAATGAAGTGGTTTTCATTATTGATTTTATGAACAAAAACAAGAAACTTTTGGAGAGCAATTTGCAAAAATAGCACAATTTATTCATTTAAAGTCTGAACACTGCTCCAAACCGCATGCTCTCACTGATTAGCCGTAGACCTCTCCTTTAAAACAAAACACAACCAAGAAAAAGCTGATCTTTGACAATTAAACATGACTGAAACTCGATCTTGGTTAAAATTTTATCAACTACCCAACTATCCAAACAGTTATTTCTATTCATCTGTGTCTCATTTTTCACCCTCACAACAACAACCGCCACTAACAGCAAATACTTTAAAAACATGCGCAGGGAGTCGGCCATCTTTATCATTAAGCCACAGCGGCGCTCCGTCAAGGTCAAAGGTCGCGCTGTGAAAAGCAAAGGGGGAGATCTCCTGCTTATTTTCACCATTCCTACTCCGCACTTGATTGCCGAGTGCAGCGAAAACGCAATATCAAAGACGCACTTGAAGCCGGCGCAGGTCAGAGGTTGGGTCGTTAGTTTTGTGCTTATTGCATAGTACCGGGGAGCACGGTCATCCATTGTGTTTGCGGAGCTAAACGTGTGTGCAGCACTCAGACAAATGGCCCTCTTAAGCCCATTGTACTTCGTCAGCAGCAGCGGAGAGCGCAGGATCTGAGAACGGGAGGAGCGCCGGACACCTCTGACAGGGCTGCACACGACCAGCCGCCAAATGGAGATGTTCTGCAGATGTTATCGGATAAGACAGGACGGAAAGCACTGCATGGTTTTACTCTTTAGAATGATATATTGTGATGTGTGAGATACTGTGTCCAAGTTATTTCCCTTGTTTATCAATAAAGTTTGTCTCAGTCAAAGTTTTTGTCTGTTGGTGTTGGTAATAATTGTGGTAGTAATGGTATTAGTAGAAGTAGTAGTGGTAGTAGTAGTAGTGGTGGTAGTAGTAGTAGTAATGGTAGTGGCGGTAGCAATTGTTGCAGTAGTAGTGGTGGTAGTACTATTGGTGATTGTAGTAGACAAGCAGTGGTGGTGGTAGTAGTAGTAGTAGTAGTGGTAATAGTAGTGGTAGAAGTAAGCGTAGTAGTAGTAGTGCTGGTGGTAGTAGTAGTGGTAGTAGGTGTAGTAGTAGTAGTGGTGGTAGTAGTGGTAGTAGGCATAGTAATAAAAGTGGTGGTGGTAGTAGTAGCAGTGGTAGTTGATAACTGTGGTGGTAGTAGTAGTGGTGGTGGTAGTAGTATAGTAGTAGTGGTAGTGGTGGTGGTGGTAGCAGAAGTGGTAGTGGTAGTAGTGGTAGTAGGTGTAGTAGCAAAAGTGGTGGTGGAGTAGTAGTAGCAGTGGTGGTGGTAGTAGTAGTGATAGTAGGTGTAGTAGTAGTGGTGGTGGTAGTAGTAGTGGTAGAAGATGTTGTAGTAGTGTGGTGGTAGTAGTATAGTAGTAGTGGTAGTAGTAGTGCTGGTGGTAGTGGAGGAAGTAGTAAAACAGTAACAGTAAAGTGACAGTAAAACAGAATTGCATATTATACAGTAGTAGTGGTAGTGGTAGTAGTAATAGCAGCAGCAGCAGTAGTAGTAGTAGTAGTAGTAGTAGCAATAGTAGTATTAAGTAAGAGGACTGAGGATGTAAAGCCAGTAGCAGTGGTAGAGCAAGAGAAGCAGTACTTTCTTGTAATATTGGTGGTAGTAATAGTACTAGTAGCCAGGTGCACCAACAGAAATTTGGGGGCCCTGGGCAAGAAATCTGACATGGGCCCCCCTCATATAAATAAATAGGAAGAGGGTTCAATTCTGGGACAACCCGGGACAACAGACAGTATTAACAGTAACAGTAATAGTAGTAGTAGTAATAGTAGTAGTACTCTAGTAGAAATAGTAAGTAATCTCTTTTAATTACACGTCCACAGGGAGAATATGCAAACTCCACAGAATTTTCTAACGCACATACTGTAATTGCATAAAAACTATAGCTCAGTTGTTCTCCACGTTCCCTGAAGGTAAAATGCTAATGAATTCCCCATAGACTTTAATACTGTCATCACTTTGTTGGACATCAGCTGAATCATTACAGACGAAGCGCACGCTGTTGTCAGGACGAAGGACACTGGATTCTGCTCCTACACGCAGTTTGGCATTTGTTTCAAGGAGAGACCAAGCAGACAGAAACCAAAATAGAAACTCCACTTGTATTTTCCTCATCTGACATTTAAAACAAGACTGTGCAACTTTTAAAGATGTCTGCTTCAAGGACAAGAGGACACAACAGCTCTGCGAAATCGCGTAGCAATTTTCCTGCAGTAAATCGTACAGAACGTTCCAAATTTGGGCTGTAAAATGTATCTAAATTGAATCAAAACGCAATTTGAAAGGGCAAAAATAGCAAATTGCAAAGATTGTAGTTTTTGAAGGACCATCATTTCCTCCACAAACAAAATATTCAGTTTTAATCTGCATAAAAAATCCTAATAATACAATTTAGATTTGTTCTGAAATGTGGTTTTTGTATTTGTTTGTCACTTCATATTTCAATCTTTTTGGGTGAATAAAAATAAATTCCTAATGAAAATGATTATTTGGAATAAAACTGTTTTGCAAAGGTTTATTCCGATTTCAAAGCCAAATTAATTTATTCCTTGGTCATGTAAACGTTTATTCTTCTGAAAACGAATTAGTAATAAGTTAGTGTATGTAAACCTGAATTAAGAATTATTATTCCCATGTACATGTGAAGGAGAATATTTTAATTCTGAACAATTCATTTGGAATTAAAAAACAACAATGAAACAAAACACAACTCCAGGGATGTTTTTGAAGAAGTAACAACATTATAATCTGGTTTCAAGCACACAAGAGTTCATTTTCGTAATATAGGACCTTTAAAGATGCATTGCGTAACTTTTTTGGTAGAAGAGCCGCCATCTGTTTCCATGCCGATGTTGCTTTCCCTTCAATGTCCCACAGTTTTGCGTTACATGTATCTTGCATTTCTACAGTTACGGGTGTGTTTGTGCTCAAAAATCTATCAAAAAACATGTATTCAGAGTATGAGCATGGGTCGCCTCTCCACAGATCTAACCTGTAACTTGACCCTCCACCACCAAATCACATCATGCACCTCTGCCAGCCTCTATCAATTTTAATGAGACGAGCTTTGAGAGTCGTACAGTGAAACATCTGTCTGACCAAACCACGGGGCAAATTCTTCACCTTTTATGTCAACAGCTTATTACAGTTAATTGGAGATTATTAGTGTAATTTCTTCCAGATTCTGTGGCTTGGACGTTGCATAATGTTATTTTAGCAGAATACAGAGCGATCCATTTAAAGAGCTCATGTTACGCAATTTTTCCGTTCTATGTTCTAATGTTGAGACTCTGTTTTGTGTAATAATGAACCTTTACAGTGATTTACTGTTTCCATGGGTAAATTTGTCCACTAAATGTGACCCGTCCTTCAACTGGTCAGGGGCATGTCTGGAGCTCCAGGGGGAACATTCTCCAGATATTTTGAGTCAGCAATGCTTTATTCTGATGGGAGTAGCCAGAACAACATTATAACATTAGAGTTTAGTGCTGTGCAGTATCACAAAAACATTAGATACTGCAATAATACTTGATATCAGAAAAACAGAAATGTATTGCAACAACAAAAAGAGCTTAAACACACTTAAGATCAACGTACTTAAGATTTTACAAAACGTTTTAAAACAATTTTAAAAATGTTTTATGTTTAAATATTTATTAATTTAAAAATCATGACATCACGCTAGGGAATTCAATTACTGTTACCTAGCAACCATGCTCTTGCTTTGTTTTTAAGTTATTTAACTGTAAATGTGTAACATCCAACAAAATGCTGTACTGCCACATCACTTCTCACATGTGCACACATCTAATTATTTGACAAATCGAAAGATAAAAAAGACTTTATTATAGTCCCATTTATATATAAATGGGACAAATGGATTACATACAAAAAATCTCTGGACATCAATTAGTCAAACATTAGGAACTTACAATACCTGTTTATCCACTTTGTTTTTGTTGTTTGTTTTTTTTTATATGTCATTGTTACTTCTACCAAAACAAACCAATAAAATATATGTAAAAAAAAAAAAAAAAAGACTTTATTTTGTTGAAATCAGGTTTGAAGTACAGGAAAAAATATTTAAATATACTTTTAACTGTGTACATAGTGACAAACTTTCTGATTCTTAATTTTTGTTCTCTCTACATCCTTTACTTTTCACCATATTTTTCAGTGCAGTTCAAAAACACAGTGACGCACTTCCTGTATCAATTCATGACATCACAAGGTGTCAGAGTGCTTTTCATTTTTCTCAGCCTGAATATGCATACAGGTTTGTGCGTTAAACATGTGTGAATGAAACAAAACACAACTCCAGGTCTGTTTGTGATGAGGAAACAACATTAAAAAAATCTGAGAACAGAGTAATAAATAGAATAGAAATAGAATTTAAATAGAAATATACTAAAATACACAATATATCTCAATCTGAAACCTCTTAAAAAGTTGACTTTGACTTTTAATCTTCCTCATATACCAGCCCGTCCACTCCAGTACTCCTCCTCCTCCTCCTCGTCATCTGTATTGTGCGGTGTGCCTCAGGTTAGCGTCCGGCCGGTCCTCTGAGTGAGCACACAGCCCTGTTTTCTCCTGCACGGCCTTGTCATCTGTCATTACCCGAACAGGCCTTGAGAGTGATCGTGGCTGACAGGCCGGGCTCGCCATCAGGGGGCGCTGTACGTAAACACGCCTCAGGGCAAAACAAGACGATGGACGATGATTTAAAAGGGATTTGCTGGAGATTGCATTGTGTGGTGTGCTGTTGTGTGCTGTTGTGTGCTGTTGTGCGGTGTGTATGTGCGGATATACCAGGAATATTTAGATTTAAGTAAATTTATAGCAAAGGAATAAAAAGTCTTAGAAAATCTTGATTAAATTCTACAAGTTTCTTTGTGTATCTTTAAGTAAATTAGCTATTATGACCCAAAAGTGTGAAAAAACTACAATCAAATACCATGAATCTATAAAATGTATCGAAAAATGTTCAATTATTCTAACAAAACTACTGTACATATTCACCAAATTCAGCTACATTTGTGCAATACCGATTTTCAGCCTTATCTTATGTTATAATATTGGTTTTATTACCGATAATGTATCCATATATAAGTTTATCGATATACTGTTTCGATACTGGTACAGGATATCGGTGTCCACCCAACAACAATGGCTGGAAGGGATCGGCTTTCAAATATCGGTTCAGTCCAAATACAGAAAGTCTCATAATTTTTGCACTTTTATTTATTTGAACATTTATTTATTAGGATCAGTTTGGCAAATTCTGATGGAGGGTTTGTCACCTGCTGGACTTAGTGAAGATGTTTTGTCTAGAATGTTCCATGGTCCAGATTAAACCTATCGATCTCAAGGGAGACAGCTACAGGCTACATTACAGATCAGATCTGCGGAGACGCGACCTATTCACAGAGAGAATTATTGGATTTTTGAGCAATAGACATTTGTAATGAATAAACGCTATAAATATGTGTTTTGTTTTGTTTTTCTTAATATTTTTTGTCGATCTGAGGGAATGAATACCCAGCACATTATTAACAAAACAGACATAACAAAATATACGACTAACACATATAGGAAAATACTACAACAACAACAAAGGAGTGGGATGGGGGGTGTATTTACATTTTAGGGCTGTCAAATCAAATTTTGCATTTACATGTTTTTTGTTCCCTTATATATTTTTTTCCTGTTTATTAATCCTTTTTTTTTTTTAAATATAAATATGTTTAATGTCATACCATGGAACATTCTAGACAAAGTAATAACATGACAGACCCAGGATAGGAAATAAATGCTGTTTCAAGTGAAAATGGAGTGGGGTTTGACAGGGGAGTTCATTGGTCACATTTTATTTTCCTTTATTTTTATCTTTTTTTTTTTATTTTTATTAAGAACGATACACAGTATATGTTCCATTAGACATAACAGTTATTGTTTTTTTCTT
>KN498339.1:6816-25985 GCA_000787155.1 Scartelaos histophorus | reverse complement strand
ACACACACACACACACACGGGGCCCGGGGCAGTAGGAGGTCACAGCGCTTCGTGTCGACTGGCAGCAGGGTACGACTCTGCGTGGGAGACATAAAGCATAGACTGATGCCGATTCCAAAACCAATGTGGGCACGCATGTTGGCAAGCCCGCACGTGCATGTTTTGGAGAAAAGAAAATGTAACAAAGGCGGGGGATGAATAAGAGAGAGAGAGGGAGGGAGTTGAGGAGGAGAGGAGGAAAAGAGGTGGCTTGGCTATGTTTGTGGGCATGTTTTTGGCCTGGCTGCACACTGATGATGCAATTTGACTGGTAGTGGTTGAGTGGCGCGTGCTGGGCTGTCACCATAGTGGGCCGTCCCTCATCACAGCAGAACCAGGGGATCATGGCACCGCAATCCAGCGTCTAACAGCGCGGGCTGGCTGGGCCGAGAGATGTTGTGGTAATACAAGACTGCTGTGTGAGAGGAAGCCAGTACATGGCGGTGGCAGAAGATGGCGAGGCGGGGTGCGTAGTGGATAATGGAGGGAGAGAGTGAGGAGTAGGCACAGGATGCAACCACATGTTTCTGTTGGGTTGGGCCTGTAGCTGTTTGTGGTTCCCGACTGAAGCTAAGCAGGAAACCACACTGGGAGAGGAAAAAAAAGTGCTGCTCTTTCTCCCAGATATCACAAGAAATAATGGTATTTCTGTAGTTGTCTATGGATCTAGTTTGATTTTCATCCAGAAAGCAAAACAATCACCATCACCCAATTTAAAAAGTTACACAACATTGACTCTTGCCATGTTATAATGTTGTTATCTCCTCAAAACCATACCTTGAGTTGTGTTTTGTTTCATTCACACATATTTCTGTAACCCTTTATAGGCTTTGTTCCACCTTGTGATGTCAGGAACAACTATATTTTATCTTGTGTTCAATAGAGACGGACAATTTCCAGACTGAGACCATCCAATTGAATCTAGTGAAGTTGTATAAAAACTCAGTGGAGCTTGAATTCCTACATGACATCACAAGGTGGAACAGGGTGTTTTGTGAAGAACTCAGTCTATTTATGCAGGATTTGTGTGTTGAACATGAATGAAATAAAACACAACTCCAGGTATGTTTTTGATGAGGAAACAACATTATAACATAGATCAGAAAATATGGATGCACAGATGGACCCTTGACAGAGCCACCGGGGCCTGGACGATACTCACTACATATTACACACCACATTATTTCACTAACAGGAGTCATTTGGTAATATTGTGGTAATTAATGATCCTGACTGTTATTTCATCCAAAAAGTTTGACATGACTCAAAGAAGGTTTAAAATCCTGTCTACTGTTGTGTTGCTTTTACAGTGGCATTCAGTCACCACCCAAGACTGTACAAAGGGATGCATTAGGGAGGGCATCTGACATGTTTCTGTTTGTTTGTTAAATTTCTTCTGCTTAATAGAAATGTAAATATAAGTTAGTTAGATCGGGCAGTCAAAGCACCTTCATTTTGATTTAGTAAATAACCCTTTTTGCAAATAATAATTGGTGATATTGTGCATTACAGTGTGAGGGATCTCCTAGAATGGACCTATATGCACTTTGTCTCCCAATAAATATTTTAGTTTTCCTTTAGTGACTAAATTAACTATCTAGGTTTTACTAAAAACCAAAGCACCAATTCAGATGGTGTTGGACTCTCTACAGAAAATTAATAGTGATTTCCGTATCCTGTCAACTCAAAAAATCTAACAAACAACTGAATAATGACCCCAAAAAATCCCGGCTTTGGAGGTGGCCATATGAATGTATTTGCTTGGTGCCACTTTCCACATGCAGAAGAAGAGAACACATGAGAACATTACCGCTCCCTCCTCCTCTTTTTTTCTCTGTTCAGTCGAATTTTTCACCACTGCACCTCTCAACTGCTTCTTAAAGGTACAGCGACAGAAAATGAAGCCACACTGTAAAAGCATCTGTTATCTTTACACTACAATCAGACTAATTACATACATGGCTAATCAGAATATGTAAAGAACCCTACAGACAGTGTGTAATCTCACTCATGTGCAGCATGCACAGGGAATCAAAGACATCATTGAGATCTATGATACAAACACGCATCCATAAAAAGCGGTACATGCTGAATGACATTTGAAATCAACATAATAGAAGATCCTGGCTTTGTTATTTGTGAACACAGCGTGTTGTCGAGAGCTTCCTAAAGACTGGGGATGTGTGAAGCAGAATCCAGGAAATGTTTTGTGGATCTGTAAGAGAGTCGTTTTATATATATATGTAATGTATAGTGAACAATTCCCTGGTCTTGTTTTTACTGTACCAGTCCAAAGGTAACTTCTTCTTTACAAACTAAGCACTGGTTGGACACAACTTTGTGCCTTAGGCGGAGAACATGCTTGTTATTGATCAGTTTGGTGATGAGCATAAGATGACACAAATGATCATTACTCTAATTTATTCTCCACACTAATCGAGCGCAATCTTTTAGGGAAAACTGTGAGTTCTCAGTAAACTAGGAAGGACAGCCACCACTCTGCCTCTGTGCATTCCTGAAAATAAATTAGTTCTGATTCATACCAAATGTGTTACAGTGTATGTAACAACACTGAAAACAGTGTTTTTCATTCAAAAACATCACAAATAACATGGAACTACATTTTATTTGACATAAGGTACAATATGTGAAAATGTGTTGTTCGTGATGTTACTTTTTGCAGATTCTGTTTGTCTCATTTAAAAGAATAAGTTGATCTAAGCTGAGTCCGAGTTCAAGTTCAAGTTCTTCTACTTGATGGAGCCCATGTCACTTCCAGGTCCAAGTCCAGCCTCAAACTGTCCTTTTGTTTAAGTGCAGAGTCCCGGAAGTGTCACACACGTATGAGTCTGATCCTTCAGTACCTCTGACCTGAACTATGAAGATTCTTTTTTTTTTTAAAACAGAAAAACAATTTTGTGACAGTAGCATAACTATCACAATGCTCTGTATCATTACTGTTTCAAATGTCATGTTTAAATAACATCACAGATTTTATCAATCTTTCAAACATCTCAACACCTTATTGTTACCATCTCTTCACTCACAGTCCTTTGGCTTTCATTTTGAGGCAATACTATTTTTTATTAAGCCTTATTTATGGCTAATCTTGCTTTGGCTCTACACTGAATTTACAGCAAAGGGATTTTGTCTGCTGCTAGATCTAAAGTTTATATAGGAGTAGTACCAGTTAAAGAAGAAAAGGGCCAAATTTAACACAGATGCCTGGTGCCATTAATTCTTTTTGTTGTCAAATCCAATATGGAGAATAGTGTTTTCAAAGTTGGCAATGACTTTGAACATTTTTACGGGACTGCTACAGAGAGATATAGGAGATGGATCTTATTATGACTTCTTTCATGTGCAACCTGTATCTCCCGACAAGGCTGGTGAAAAGTGGAGGAGCTTTGTGTCTCATTATGTGGCAGTGTTTCTCGGTCTCCTACAGAAGTCGCAGTGGCCGCCAGGCGTCAGATGGGGGGTGGGTAAGGGTGGGGGGTTGGAGAGGCTGAACTGGGTGACCAAAAGTGAAATGACGCAAATGAAAAGAGACAAACCGACAGGAAGCCAGGGCAGAAACAACAGCTGGCCGGCACAGACAGACAGGCTGACACATAACGGCACATAGACAGGTTTCAATTTGGGACAGAGGTTGCATAAGCAGCAGAATCAGAGAAGCAGTACAAAATGTGTATGAAGGTAACTCTGGGCAGATGGCTGCTTTTTGTTGTACTTAAAAATAAGGCTCAAGTGGATTTTCAGGTGCATAGAAAGTGCCAGACAAAAAAAAGATTAACATAACATTATGTCTGATACACAGTCCCACAAAATGCTTTTTCTGTATTTTCCGAATTTTCTTTTTCAATATTCTATTTTTCTGTAACTTGATCTCATCTGCTCAATTGGATCACTTGGCCTGACTTACTTACTACTTCAGTTCATTCTGTAGACCATTATTGGAAAGAGATTTGCAGATTTGAAGATGTTTTTGATGTCTTAATAAAGAAATGATGGGTAAATCACTGCATATTGTGAAACTGGAGTGAGAGAAGTTACAATATAAGTTACTGTGGTGTTTGTATTGAAACAAGCCTTTAACTCCTTTGCACAATTTGCTTATTGTCAAACATGATCAAATCTTAACATATCTGTGTGCCTTTCATTTCTCAGTATACTCAGTGACTCTTTCTGGCCTAAGACAGTGTTTTCAGATCATCCACAAAGTGAAGAGCACTGGAGAGGTGTTTGGGGTCAGTGGCCTGACTCATAAAATAAAGGGTGTGGACTCAAAGTTTGGTTGATTTTGGAGCAGTGTCACACTAAACAAACAGTGCACATGGCAGCAGACTCCACTGTGAAGGAATGACAGTGTCCAGTCTGGGACTAGATATGATCTGGCCTCACTCGGGAATGGGAAGGGGGAATTCCTGTTTGTCAGATGACAGTTCTTCACCAATATAACTTTCCACCTTTGATATTCAACACAGACGGGCACTTTTTACCATAACGGTTATAGGACGAATCAGAGTTTCATGGGTCACTTTTCAATCAAAGTTGTTATAATTGTGATTTGCTATTAAATGTAATTGTAAATATAATTGTAATGTAATTGTAATTGTAAATGTAAAAGTAATTGTAATTGTAAATGTAAATGTAATTGTAAATGTAAAAGTAAATGTAATTGTAAATGTAAAAGTAAATGTAATTGTAAATGTAAAAGTAAATATAATTGTAATTGTAAATGTAATTGTAAATGTAAAAGTAAATGTAAATGTAAATGTAATTGAAATATTGGTTGTTCAGAAAAGTGCTCATAGCCATGTCAAAATAAAGTTGATGTAATTGAAATATTGGTTGTTCAGAAAAGTGCTCACCGGCTTAGCCATGTCAAAATAAAGTTACACAACACACAATGAGGTACCACTGGCAGAAACAGTGGAAATGAAACAGATGCAGATGCTCATATTGTCTTCGAGGGTTAGAATTGTGCACATCAGAACTCATGTTACATTGATATAGTGATGTACTGTATAAAGAGTTGGACCTATAGTGAAGAAATGTTATAATATAGTGCAAGATGTGTATATTTACTAAGCTGTGTGAGAGAATAAGATGTGGAGGGTCAGAGGGATGCAGATGATAGACTGCGATGACCTCTGGAGTGATGCTAATCTAAAAGTAGCTAATCGTGATGCTATTAGCCCGGGCTGGTCACATCGGGTGATGAGGAACAAGCGCAGTGGCACCTCCCTACAGCTGCTTTGTAATTGGAGTCAGAGGTGTGAGAGTGCCAGCGAAAGTAGGCTGGCCTCAGGTCACCGCAGTGTCAAAGATGTAATGAATAATAATACTCAGTCCCCCTTTTTGCTAACAAGGAATAAGCTAAAGATCTAGTCTGTGAAGCATTCAAGACAAACTTAACTCATTTTAGAAATAGACTGCTTAAGCCTCTCTTGGGCTGACCGCAGACGGCGTTAATTAACTCTCAAAAGCACATACATTTTTCATATTTCATAACAGAATTACAAAAGATTGCATGTCCTTTGCTGCTTGGAGAGGAGTTGCCAGTCCAATAAATCTCAGAGCTGTTATTGTGTTAATAGATTTGAAATAAAACAATGACACTGCATTTACATGACGCACACCCACGAGTATAAACCAAAAATCAATACGACAATTAGATGAAGCTATTATTTAATTTGTAGGTGATAATGATGCCTGCGCGTGTCAACTCTTGGTGAAAAGGTGTTTTGGTGTATTTGGTGACCTGTGCAGATGACCCACAGCAGGCTAAAAGGCAGGAAGTGTAGTATGGGTAGGCTGATGAAGAGGTCCAACGGGTGAGAGTGGTCCGGCTGAGTACAAAACAATGTGTCACATAAGTCTTACCACTGTTGCACTCCATTAGGTTTGCTGAAAGGGGATTGATGCGGGCAGACGGCAGGTCATCATAGCTGAGGAAAAAGGCATCCCACGCTGATCCCTCATAAAACCAAGGCAGTAGATGCTGCTCCGGACTGGTAAAAATACTGATCTCTGACTTTGGGAGGCGTAAATGACACATACAACTGGAGGCTGGTTTTTGTGGGTTTTTTGGGAGATGAAAACAAAATCCACATCAGACATTGCAATACCAATACATAAAATTTTATTTATTTTTTGTAATTTTGGGGAAAATAATGGGCCAAAAGCTGTAAAATACACACTCCTCCTTTATTTGTGCCCTTTGAGTTGCCACAGTGGTTGAAGGTTCCAGATTCGGGTCTTTCTGTGCGTTTGCCTGTTTCTCGCTGTGCTTTGGTAGATTTCCTCCAGACAGTCCGGTTTCCCCTGTCAACCCAAAACATGCACAAAAATCAGGCTCCTCACCAGGCCTCAAGCTCTGGAGATGGGACTCCCAGTACCTGAGTGACCCACTGCTCCTGACAGGCCCCAGTACTAACAAATGGGGGGGAAAGCAATAAAATACATGTGAGTGTATTTTCACTAAATGTAATTAAATGAGAACACTAATAATTTTGGGAAAAAGTGTATCTATTTGTATAATGGTAAATTTCATGCAAGATAATTCAACACCAAAGACACTTTTGTTGTGTCCTTGCGCCAGAACATTGCCAAAACCATTGACTTTCATGTGGCAGCTTGAAGAAAGACTATTTGGTGTAAGCAAAGTCACTGCAATTACTCAGCTCCCATCACAAGCGACCAAAATCGAAATGGTTGAAACATGTAACACGTGAAATCGTTTGTTTCTGTGGATTTGCCTCCTGAAATAGTCCTGGTGCTGCTGTATAAAGGACAGAGAATAACACGCACACAGTGTCGCCTATAGCCAATAACCAGTGCCCTGAAATGAGCTGCCCATGGTTCAGGGCCTGGTCTCTGGCAGGCCCCACTCTGCTCATGTTTCTGAGGTCAGTAAACAAGAAATGTGCGTTCCCCTTTAAGAAACCCCCACCTTCCGAACAGAGGAGGGAGGATCACCGAGCTGGCGGAACAGCGGCTGAGGAGGGGAAAAAAAAAAAAAATCCAACAGAGGACGGTTTCAAGTCCCCCCAATAGAAACTGTGCCTGATTTGTGGCCAATGTTGGAGATGTAAAAAAAGAGAGAGAGAAGCGCGAGAGGGAGGGAGAGGAGAGAGGAGGAGGATGGCGCGCGGGAGGGAGGCGGAGGGAGGCAGAGGGAGGAGGGAGAAGACGGGGGGAGGGAGGAAAAACACTAAAGGGGTAGCTATGGAGATGGAGCGTTTTCCTGGCTGCTTTCTTTGACAGGTGTTGAGTGGGGCAAAAGTCTTAAAACAGAATCCAGCATGTACGCCAAAGGTAAAGGAGCTGTCGTCCCTTCCGATAGCCAAGCGAGAGAAAAGTAAGTGCAACGCGTGCGGCTCGCATGTGTTTTATTCCTACACTTTATACCTGCTTGTTCTACGAGGGGCGAGGGGGCGCGACAAGGGTTAAGTGCAACTTTGGAAAACTAAACTCGTTTTATTTTCTAAACTCAAGTGCGCTCCTGCGTTGCCTTCACCCCTCCCCTCCGATCACCTTTGGCGGTGCGTTACCAAAACTTTGTAGTAAATTTAGCTCCGCGTTCGTACCGAAATCACATGTTTGTGTGAAGCAACTTCTCAAACTCTGCACGCTCAACAAAAAAGCGGTATTGTCGTCGGGAGCGATTGTGCATCTTTACAGTGCGTAACAGAAACATGTTGTCTCTCTTTTAACACGTAAAGCATGCTTTTTATTCCAGAAAAAGGTCTTTTAGTGCCACAGGATGATAAAATGATTAGGCTTTTAACCAGTCACTCAATACACGTCCATGCTTCACCTGAACATCAAAAGTTTGGTCCAATTTTTTAACTTTGGAGCATCCGCGCAGCGCACTACGCGGAGCTGCTCCTGACCTGTGCCGGACTTTTCCTCAGAGATCGGGTCCATTCACTCTGGATGTGGGATTAATGCTCGGGCTCCATTGTGTGCTACAACAAAAACACTCTGTGTGTTTTAACACCATGCTGTTACATTATACTTTTGTCTGGACGAGTTGAAATGCTGTAACATTCATTTTGGTGCTTTCAAATAAAGTTAAAAAAGCAGTGGAAGTTTAATTCATTTGACTAAAGCTTGTGTAGTTATTATTTTTACAGCTGTTTTTGGAGCATGTTTAGATCAGTACAGTTTTATCATTAGCATCTCTTTTAAAGAGGTTCGACTCAGTTTGGATCCCTGCTGTGATGCACTTGTTGTGTAAAGCTGCCATGTCCTATACGAGTGTGTTACTGCATAGTACTGCCTCTTATAAATTCTTACCACTCTCTGATATTCTTCTTGGGGAGCCTGTAATTGCTAAATCTAACTTTATCTTATTCTCTTGTCCTCTACTGAAATTATATTTATAGAATTCATATCACGTAATTGTAAAATTATGCCGTTTTGCGTATTAGTTTGGGTGTGTTCAATGCCCTAAATGGTTTGATAAACAACAGAGTACATGACCTTTGAACCCTATGATGCGGTAATATTGCGTTTTAGAAAACACCTGGACCATCTCCATCTTCTTGCTTTACATTTACAACATCACATTTTGTTTAAAAGATTGGAAAATATGTTGCTGTGATGTTTCTTATTATTGTTCTGGGAGTGAAATCAGTGCAGAGGCAGAAGCGTGTCTTTCATATGAAGAGTGTAGGAGGCGGATTAATAATTTAACTAATAGGAAATACAAGTCTTTGGAGAGCTGGAGCAGTGATGAATGCCGCTCACAAATCCTCTGCTTTCTTTATTGTAAATCAAATCTTTCTTGTTGCAGTCCTGTGATATTTGGTGGTTTGGTCACTGGCCTACAGGTATTGTCCAGACATAATGGACAGCACTTGGCCTCTCGCCTTCACCTGTCTGACCAGTGTTAACCTGTGCTGCAGGGCCAACACATGTTTCCTTGTAAATGCACTGCTCAACAACAGATGCCCTCTTGTTACAGACTTAGCTCATATTCATAAATGCATATTCAAATAGAGCTTTACATATTCAGATGTGTCGAGTAGGGGGCTTGTGCCTGTGTGACATAACAGCTGTTGGACTGACGGCCATTTAGTGCGTAGTAAGCCGTGCATTTAACACTCCAGTCAAGATTCTGTTAACTAGTGTTTGCACTGAAGCTGAAATTCCACTTTAAATCTTAGTATTTTTTAAAACAGTGTGGGTCTGCTGCAAAAGTTTTCAGGGGAGCTTTAATAAATTAGACCAGTAATCTGCTATGAAAAGTTTTTTATTTATTTATTAATCTTTTTGGTACACATGTTTGATTTCCATACCTCGTAATTCTTTAGATGTTTGGATAATGTGTTTCTTTGAGTGACAAATTGAAAGTTTGTACCTCAGTAAAAGATATTTTACTCCTAAAGCCCAAAACTCCATTGAGGGCTTTGAGTTCTGTGATGATAATTTCCTACATTAATGCTTCTTTCTGATATTTGTAGCTGTGGGAGGTGGAAACTTGTGTTGAATGGTTGTGGTGTTTCTTTTTTATTCTTTTCTTATTTGTTTTATGATGTACAAATAAATGCAGTTGAAATCCAATGTTGAGATAGTCGCACAGTAGAATCATAGTTTGGGAGACATATTTTTTCTACATGTTTTAACAGTGGCATGTTTTTCATTGGCAGTATGTTGTGTCATCTGGAACGACATCCATCTGCCCAGACATACTGTGGTGAATCTGAACACAGAACACAAAATTAACTGCACACTTTCTCTCAGCTTGAAAAAATAGGCTTGTCCAATTGCAAAACGGTTGTCATTTTGTTACTGTTAAAAAAAAAAAATAAAAAAAAAGGGACCAAAAATATCCTTTTGATAGCAAGTTTGGATGCCGGACTGCTCAAAAGAATTTTATTCGGAATTGACACCACAAATAAATGATAAAACTACCAGCTTTGCACAAACAGGAAGTTGTTTATCTTGTTTTATGCTTTTACAACGAGTAATACAACAGAAATACTTGAGGAAAGTATAGTTCAAGTTACAGTATTGTAAAGAATTGAATAAATTATAGGTATAGTCCTAATTGACACATAGATCCAGCAGAAGCAAAGTTGCCCTGTTGTGTGTTATACAATACTGTTAAACATATGTCTCATATGTTTTGGAAGTGAAACAGTTCAGTTTAATCTCAAAGAAATTCAATAAGCGATGTGTCCATGTAAGTGCACTTGTAATAACCTTGTGGAGGTGTATGGAGGTGTGTGGGCCAGGTCTTTAACAATAGACTGGGTCAGGAGAGCTTTGTGTGGATCCTTGGGAAAATGTTGTGACCAGGCAGGTTATAAATGAAGAAAGCCCACTCTTATAATATTAATAATGAAAAGCTGCTGTCCTTGTGACTGCACAAATTAATTACTCCCCACACCTTTTTCCACATTTCTTTAATTGAATTTGAACAGTGGTAATACAGCAGCACTGTATTAATGTCACCTCATTATTTAGTAACAGGAACCTCTGTGAAGCTGCACTGATGGATCTGGAGACTTAATTAAAGGTGCCATTCTCAACAATATCTCAGAACTGGATCAAACATCTCATTTTAAAATCAGAGCTGGAGTTTACAAACTCTCCTGCACTCAATGTTTGTTTATTTTTGTACAGTTAAGTGCTGCTATTTGTTTTTAAGAGAACTTCAAGTGTAAAGTTAATCAGTTTGTTTTGAACATGGATTTCTTTACATGCTCCACTCCTCCTCTGACTCCTCCCACGTATTTACATGCAGTTTATTGGGATCTTAAGTCTGAATGCATGGTTTTGATTCTACACAGATGGCTCTGCCATCTGCATTTTAGCCTTTTGAAGGAGTATAAAGAGCTGCCACTAACAGAGACAGAAACACTGCTCCAAAAGCAAAGAAGCCCTTGATTTAGGCTCGGCACCCTCAGACGCACTGTGCTTCATTCACACATGTCAACAGTCAATTAATGCTGCCTTCCACAGCGGCTCTCAGTGCATCCGTGCAAATTTGCTCATTTCTTCACTAAATAAAGACAATATAAATATTGAAATACATGCTTAAAGTTGTTAATAAGTTTGGCAACACTGAGTGTAATCATATTTTAATCAGCATCTATGTGAACAGCAAACAGGTACAAGGTACTGCAAGTGCTTTTGAGATAATACGCTTCTGGCACCAGTCTCTAAAAAGTTAGTTACATCAGATCATTGTATTAATCAAAGGCCGACGAAGAAAAAGACTTGACGTGCAGTATGTTTGACAGAGAAAGACACTGGGGACTGCAGTTGTATGGGAGTGTGTGTCCAGGTAAAGCTCTGTGTGTGTCCCGGTCATTTGTGCATTAATGTGTGTCCAAAGCTGCTCACACTCTCTACTCTTACGTTCATTTGAATTCATATGCCAAAAATGTGTTTATCACATGTTATGTCATATGGTTACATTATTGCTCATTCTGTTGAATGCTGCACTGGTTTTATTATTAATAGCTTCTTTATTCGTTTCTGTCAGACATGGATCCATATATGAAAGAGCCCCTTGAACTGTCATCCTTAGGTTTGATAGTACATCCTCCCTCTCGCCCTGCCCCGGCTCTCTGCTGAATTATTGAAACAAAGACATGAAAGTTAATTTGCTAACTGTCTGTGCTTTAGCTGGCTAAACTCACTGATGATGGCCTTGTCTCTGGAGGCGAGTGCAGGGAGAGGGGCAGTACGGGGGCTGCCTGGGGCCAAATGTCAGGTGTGTTTTCTGAGGAATAGAAAGACATGTTCCTGATAAGTGGACACATAGCGAAGATAGTTGGGAGCTTAATTTTGCTCAAAGCTCATGTAGATAATGATTTAATCTGAGCGTAGTGGTGCTGCTGTGTTGTTTTCTTCAGAGAGAGTAGAAACTGGAGACGTGGTGTGGCCGGCCTGTGGTTGCGGTCAGTCTTGGAAGCTTCTCATATTTTATTCCTGAGTGACATGTGTAACTAGTGCGCGGCTGTGAAGGAATGAATCCAGGTTTTACAGTTTATATAGAGGTGGAGCTGTGACGTATGACCTATGACCTATTCCTATGACCCCCACGTGCCGTTTACCTGCACATTGGTCACCCTCTCACAGCCTCTGACACAGCACTGAAGTTGTCCCCTGAAGCCTGGATTGAATGAGTGATTTTAAATAATGCATTGAGCAGGGCAGGTGCCCATAGCCAGGGCACGCAGCCCCTCAGATCACACTGGAGCTGCCATGAAAGTTTCATTGCTCTGCGGCGCTCATGGGAATCACTATTCAGTCCTTACATTGTGAGAGACCTCTGGGTATTTCACACTGCACCATGTGGTTTTAGTGCGTTTTACTGCAGCTGATGTGTTCAGGCAGGGACAGCCCTCACACTCAAGGGAAGAAGTGCACTGTAATCACAAGAGCCTATTTTAGTATTATTCAAATACGTATCATGTTGTATCAAACTTTATATTGTTGTTGTATCCTTATGCAAGGCCCTTCACCCGCCTCACCTGTCTGGATTTCTGTCACCACTTGTATGTATTCTGCATGTACTTTAACAAAGTTGTAGCTGTGTTAGGGGTATTTTAGAGATAGCACTTGGAAAAGCACCACATAAATAAAGTTGACCTTTAAATAAATAAAGTAATGTGGTCAATTTGGTTTGATTTATAATATCAGGAATAATGCAGTTATATTTAGCAGCAGCCCATACAAATAGAAATGTAACTCTGCTGTTGGCGTTTGGGGAAACGTCTAACCTGTGACTGAAATAAGCTTGCAGCTTTAATTTGGTGTAAACATCCTCTCCCCTAATTAAAGCAGGGAAACCTGTTGCAATAGTAAACACAAAGCTGATCACTTTCACTCAACCATGGCCACTGCTCCATAGATCAATATACAACATGTATGAACCTGCTCCTCACTCTGTCTTATAAATATTGCAGTTCAGTTTGGTAAGTCTTGTTAATTCTAAATAAAAGCTTGACTGACTGAAATAACTTAGGTTTTGATTTTTATTTATTTTTTGATACAGGGTGAGGTTTTTTTGTGTTTCTTTCTTTTTTTTCTTTTCTTTTTTTTTTTGTGGACAAGCTGAACCAAGACGTGCCTTTAGATACTGCGCCTTTATTTCCTGAAATAATCCTACTAAACTATAACATGGATATTATGATTTTCCTCAATCTAATTTATTCTTTTCGGTCTATACTGCAGCTTGTGTTTGGAGATTTATCAAGTGTAGTTTGTGACAGGATTAAACTTTAAACCTGTTTCTGACTATGGTTAAATTTTCCTGGAAAACACCAATGATTTTGTTAGAGAGTCTTCACTTTTCAGATCGGCTTTTCTCCCTCTGTCCCACTCTCTTCACCTAAGTCCCTCTGTGTCCTCCTCTGTCCCCCTCTTTTTGTCTCTGTCCACCTCTTCCCCTCTCTCCCCTCTGTCTTCCCCTGTCCCTGTCTCTCTTACCTCAGTCCTCTGTTCTGCCCCTCTGTCCCTCTATGTCCACCTCAGTGCCCTGTGTCCCTCCCCAGTCCCCCTCTGTCCCCCTCTGCCCTCTGTTCTCCTCTCTTCTCCTCTGTAGTGTCTTGGCTTTGTGCCTCACTCTAAACTTCTTCAAACCACAGGGAGGTGGATCGGTGCCACAGACGTTTGAGCTCTGAGCTTTACATCAAACACTTGAGCCTCTGCATTTCTGTATGATCTGTTTATACTTTATATCAAGCTTAATGACCGAGCAACTATCCACATTTAAATGACCAACTCATTTAAATGTCCACATCTATCCACATTTGTTCACCACCATGTTGCTCTTCAAAAGCAAATCCATCAACTTTATCCTGACTTTTTGACTATTGCACTTATTATGGACCAAAAGCATTTTTAGGACAAGGTTTGGCATAGTTGGCAGTGTCTGATTTTGATGTTTAGCACAATTTTTAGTTTTATTAAAGGATCTACCATTATTTTGTGGTTAAAAATACTGTTTTTATTGTTATTGTAATCAAATCTTTCTATTGTGACAAGACTTGTTTGTTTAAAAATGCAATGTTTGGTTGTTTTATTCTCCTTATTGTGTTTATATTGTTAGGGTTTGAAAATGTGAATGTTTCTCTGATATCTTAAAATGTACCAACACATAAATCATACCGATGTAGACAGCTCGCTCACCTCTTCTACTTGAGTTGAGACAAAATGCTCACAGTTGTGTGACTCTGCGCTCTGTGTCTGTGTGTTGCAGGTTAGCTTTATACGTGTACGAGTACTTGCTCCATGTCGGCGCTCAGAAATCCGCACAGACCTTCCTGTCAGAGGTAAGACTCTCCTTCACTCCCACTTCCTGCTCTTAAAGTGGGATCCCCCTCTATTGTATCAACACCAGAGGAATTCACAACTCAGTCATCCAAAGATCGAGCACTCAACATGTACCACTGTATTAATATAACGTAATGAGCTGAGGCTTGTTCTGTACACACTGTTAACAGCAGTGATTTTCATTGCTCTCTTTATTAAGTTGATGTTGTGTAAATATGATGTCAGAGTGCCTTCTTGATGTGATTAACTGCCATTTATAAACAGCTTAACTGTGAACCCTGTAAACAGTTTGTTTTAGCCTGTAATAACAGACAAAGCAAATTGAAATGTTCCAAATTAAAATAGAAATGAAATTATCAAATTATAAGCATATTATTTCTTTACTCAAATGCAGAATATAGAAACAGTTGGTGGCAGCTTTAGTCTAATCAAGGAAATGTCTAAAAATAACCTGAAGTAAAACTCAAACCTTTAAAACTTTGCATTACTTATTAGGCGCTTGAACTGTGGAAGAGGTAAGGTCTCTAATGTGTTGCATCCTCTTCCCTAATGGACATCCTTCCTGCTAATAGCCCCATGTTAAGGCCCAGGGCTGGACAACACCTCCTCTTGTCATTGGCTTTTTCTGATCCACTTAATACATCTCCAAACACTGACAAAGGCCTTTTAAGGGGAGAGAACATGTGTCTTCTTTCACTGTTTATCTATATCAGGTGAAGTTAGGACAGAGATGTGTGCAGACCTTAATTCAGGAATAAATGTTTTTTGTAATTACATATTCACAAAACACTTTAATTAAACTCTTTTAAATTACATTCCTAATTTAAGCTTCTTTGCATATTGTTGTTCAACTACTACTACTACTTCTTATTTATAAAAGACAAGCTAAAAACTTTGAAGAGGACGCGCGTTAGTTGCAGTCGGGCGATCTACCAGTGTATGTGTATTATTTACTCTGCTCAGGTACACTTCTCTGACCAATTAGCTAAGTTCCGGTTGTATGAGCTCACGTCTCAATATATGTAGCTTGTTAGTAAACTCACTCTCTTCGTCCACCACACGATCAGACCGTCTCGTTATTGGTTTCTTTAAAAAGTTTGAGAAACTTTTAAGGAAAGATTACACAAATAATTAGACAAAAGTTCGCCATATGTTGTCATTCCGTCTTCTGCAATTGGCAACGCTCAGTTTGCTTATATATAAAAGCATTTCCTATGGTTAAACTATAGGTAGTGATGTGATTTAACATTTCTAAACTGGGCGGTCACTGCACTGCTATAGGATTGTATTAGGTCTAAATGTATAATGCAGCGTATTATTACACAATCTATCACAGTATAACAGACATTTTCCTGCGTTATGACATACAAAAAGTATTGTAATTAGGTATTTTAGAAACAAATCCAGTTTTAATCAGAAATCAGAAAACTCCAAATGTCAAGTAACATTTTTTACATAAGTTTTAACATTATAATTCATCATTTTTAGCCACTGCAACTCAGAAATAGGATCACAGGTAGACCTAGCTGCTCCACATTTGCTCCGTAGAGTCTAATGAGAGCTGTAAGCAGGTCCCTACCACAATTAGCCTTTGTCCCTCCTTCAGAGAGCTCCACGCATCCCCATATACACACCCATACATTTTTATATACGCACACAAAAGACCCCTGGACCCGAGAGGACGTGGCCACTCCACACTCCCGAGCTCTGGGCGGCACGGGGCTCTTTAGCGCTGTTAAATCTACAGACTCTCTCCGATGTATGAAAAACATCTGATAATCTTCACTTAATATTTACTGTAAGAAAACACAAGATGATAAATAACTGTTTTAAAATGCTGGCCAAACATCACTCTGTATTGTAATTCCCCAATTAAACCAGCAACTACTTAATTGGAGACGTTTGCATCCAGTATAGTGTTTCAATTTAATTATAACCAAATCATTCAGTCGATATTTTCATGACACGCATCTCAAGATATGATATTAATTGTGATATTTTGAGGAGCTGTGCTACTTTTCTGTCATAATCCAAATTATTTAAGATTTAAAAGTGCATAATTCATTAAGTAGATGAGCAAAGGATCACAGTGTGTTTTATTTTTTTTATTGCTGCACCATAACAATGAATTTAAGCAAAAAGACTTCAATATATTGTAATGGCCCACAGTATTATTGAAATTTTTGACATAATATCACAATATTCCTGTTATTGTATGGTAAATAAGAGACAGCAAACAGAAGATACAGCCTTTGTACACTGTAACTGATGCTTGTCACTTGTGTAAAATTGATAATCAACACGTTGCATTCGAAATATTGTGGAATAATTATCGGTGGAGGTTGAACTTTATTAACTGGAAAAAGAAAACACCATGTGATCATATTAAGAATGCAGGTCTGTGTGAAACCAGCTCTTGGTCTATCTCCGTGATCTTATCTATGAGTCCAGATATACTCCATACAGTGGCTCTACTGTTACTGCTGTTTCAAGATGACCACAGTGTGTTATCCTCCCTGTACTCCAGCCCTCTGTCCTCTGGCCCATTTCTCTGTAGGGGTGTCATCATATTTAATTTTATCCAAATTATTACTTGGAAAAACATCACAATCGTTATTTGTGATTATTGACACAATCATCCACCATAAAAAAACTGTAAAATTCAGTTCAAGTAGCATTGTCTAGTTAGAAATCAAACTTAATGATAAAATAAAGTTAATGTGACATACAAAGTTAGATCAATACGCTTTTTTACATGGTTACATTTCACATCAGCATCCTAGATTATTATTTTCTAGTTCTTTTATAGAATCAGCATTATCAGTGAATCTGTAATTCCCATTTCTCTGTCAGTCTGACTGAAGTTTGGGCCGCCAGTTCTGTTTAACGATTACAATATGCATAAAACATGTAGCGATATTTCATGAGCCTCTTTTGTCTTCCCGCTCTCCTGCAGATTCGATGGGAGAAGAACATCACACTCGGGGAACCTCCGGGGTTTCTACACTCATGGTGGTGGTGAGTTTGGACTTTTCACCTCTCGTGTGCAACTAGTGACTTGATGTACTCCTGGAGCACTTGTGATGGTGCTGCAGGAATGTGCTGAGGTGGAGAGGGACAGTAATTGCAGGGCAGGGTAAAATGCATCATCTAACATGTGTTTTTAGAGCAGTACTCCTGACATGTCTCTGATTGACAAGTGAACTTATTTCCCGCTCCTCTGTTATTTAAACCTCACATTTGAACTGACACCGAGCTGCCCAGTCTGTCAACCACGTCAAAGTCAGTCACTGAGTGTTCTTTCTGAAATGCACTGTAGATTTGTTAAACTGATTGCCTGTTTTTAAAAACTAGAAAACTAAATAAAAAAATGAATGTTTACCCCACGGTTACACCTGAAATATTATTGTACCTGCCTGTACAAAACGTAAAGCTGCACTGTGTAACTTTTTTTGCTGGGTGATCCAAGAGATGTTATATCTCTGCCATATGGAACCATTAAACTTTCCATTTCATTGCATTTTATTTCAATTATGTGAGCAGGCTTCCCATGTGGTCTCCCATTTTGACTAACCAGAAACACTCTACAAGTTTTTGAAATGTTCCTCACTGAGCCTCACAACTTTTAAGGGGCCCATACAACACTGTTTTGTCAAAAATATACCTGGAGTTTGTTTCATTCATACATTTTAAAGATGCAAACACTGCACATTCAGAGAGAGATCTTCTTTCAAACAGAAAACACCCTGTTTTACCTTGTGATGTCATGCGGTCATACAGGAAGTGCTCCACTGTGGTATTAAACTCCACACACCTTCACCCGAATCATTTGGAGAATTTCAGCCCTGGAATTTCCTGTCTCCACTGAATTGAAGGTAAAAGGAGCTGTAAACTTGAAAACTACTGCTTCATGACATCACGAGGTGGGACAGATCATTTTGAGCTTTTGATATAGACACACTTATAATGCAGGATTACTGAAACATGTGTGAATGAAGCAAAACACAACTTCAGGTATGTTTTTGGGAACATCTAACATGTCTTAAAGCTCACAAGGGTTAGTGAGTGAAAAATCCCTCAGTCAGGTAGAATCCATGGCAAAAGGAAAATAAATTTGTCAACTGGACAAATGTTATTTGGTTGAATACGTTTCGCAGCTCATCCAAGCTGCTTCTTCAGTTCTGGTCAGAATGCTGGAAAAACGCACATGGGTACATTTTGCGTAATGTAGGACCTCTAAGTCTGTCCTCGTTTTGCCTGCTTCTGACACATCAACTCACAGTATGTACAGATGTCAAGTCAAAAGTGCAATATTTAGGAACTGGGTTTAACTCTTCTCACCCGTCCTTGGGCATGACCTGATCTGCACTGTATTTCTCACTGGAAAAAGGAGAAAAAACAAATTAAGGAACAAGAAAACAGCCCTAAACTCTTCTGTAAAGTGTTTCTATTCTAAATGAACAGAACTACAAGCTTTGACAGGCGCGTGTTTTGTTTGTCATTCACACTATGCCCGTCTCCCCCAAAGCCCCGGGTAGCTCCAGTGTAATAAACCCACACATCCAGCTTCATTCAGTCATCCCTGTCCAGCCCGTGTGCATGTGTGTGTGTGTGTTATGATTACGTGGCCTGTTGACACTCTTCATAATGGTCCTTAAAGAGCCTGGCTTCTCTCACTCTTGACAGTGCTCGATTGGACGGCCAGCCATAATACTGACAGAGTGACATACACAAACATACAGCACGTTGGCTCGGTCACACCTCCGCCCGGACCAATCAGAGCACTCCATGAAACCGCTAAAGAGAGAGCGCTGTCATCACATGCG
>KN498334.1:0-24764 GCA_000787155.1 Scartelaos histophorus | reverse complement strand
TGAATACAAATACACAATACGTATTTTTTGTTTAAAAGCTTAAACACATTGACAGTGTTTTGAATGTTAAAAAACTATAATGAGTGGAAAGGTCCACATTTCATATTTAGCCCTAAAAGTAAATCTCAATTCTGCACATGTAGGAGCCGTAAAGTCATGGAAAATTCACTTTAGGTCATGAAAAAGTCATGGAAAAGTTCAGAAAGTTTGTGAGTGCGAACCTTGAATATTTACTTTAGCAGTAGTATTATTGTTAGTAAAAAATATTTGGTTAAAGTACTACTCCAGTAAGAATAAGTGTCAGGATGTAATGTTTGATTTATTATTTGAAGTGAATGATTAAATAATGCACTTTTTTTTTTACTTGCAGTGAGAAGAGGAACCAAATGTATTCAAGTAAGAGTACTGTTACTTCAAAACAAATATTATTTAAGTAGGAGTATCAATATGTTGCTAAAAAAGTTATGGGAAACATACAATTTAGGGTTATAGTTATATATATTTAAGTACAATGTTAGTCAAGTAAAGACAATGGAGAAAAAGTAACTAAGTATTGCCCACCTCAGTAACCAGGGCAAACCAAGCGCCCTTTAACCTTTGTGTTACGTAAACCAGGTAAATAATAAAAGACGAGAATCGCAACCGAACCAGGCCAAACGAGCTAAAACACGAGAGAAGTTGGTCAAACGAAATCACCGAGTTTCAAAAGTGACGTAAAAACGCGCAAACTAAAAGCCGTGATTTAACAAAACACGCCGTAAAAATTAAGGACGAAGACTAAAACCCTAAAACTGCGCTGTTAAGATTTGAAAAGGTGTCTCTGTAATCCCTCGGTCCAGTCATACGCTCAAAAACGATTGGAATAAAATGAAACTATGAACCGAAAATGTAATGGAAAAAAAGTTCAAATGAATGAGTTTGGGCTAAAAGAAGAAATCATGAGTATAAAGGAAAAGTAGTTCCTGATATTATCATCAGAACATTCTAGACGCTTAAAACCAGATTTCTTTAGTAATACAGTGAGTTCTTGGGTCTGGTCACTAATAAAAATGACCAGACTCAACATTTGTAAATTTAACTTTTAGATATTTCATGTCAAAGTCACTCGTCTTTATCTGAGAATATCATGACATTTTAGAATCTGAAAACCAACTGCGCTTCAATTTCACTGGAAGTTTCTGTATTTTTGTACTAGATAGGAAAAGGAAAGGAAATATTCACAAATTGTAACTAAAAAATGTAATTATTATGATTATTGTAAGAAATATCACAATATATTCCCACGATATGCATCTCACTGTACGATATTTATTGTGATATTTGGTGTTTTTTGCTACAACCAAATAATGATGATTCAAAAGAGTTTCATAAGTTATTTCACCATAAACTGGACTGAAACAGAGCAAAGGATCATGGTATTTGTAGTTGCTGGACCATAACATGGATTTAAGTGAAGAAACTTGTCACTTTGGATGGTACGATATCACGATATTTCGGTTATTGTTGCATCGCTACTTACAGTTCTTCAGCACCGTGACCAAACAACAATGAAATACTTAATTCATTTTCACTATCTGACTTAAATTAGCATCTAAAACTGTTGCAATTTGTATTTTTTTTGTTATTACGATTATACTGTGACGCCGTATTACGCTGATGTGGATTTGTGTTTTGTTTCATTTGCAGGTTTGACACACATTTAACACACAAATCCTGCATATTTAAGCAAATAACTGTGCTCCACCTTGTGATGTCATGTGGTAATACAGGAAGTGCTCCACTGTGCTTTTAAATTCCACGCACGTTTTGATTATTTCAGCCCTCGAATTGCCAATCTCTACTAAACAAAAGCTAAAAAATAGCAGTTAACTTGAAAACTACGGCTATAACGCTTTTCTAAACGTTCAAAGATGCTGCACAATGAATACAATTTGTAAGAGTACGTATAAAAACGAGGTATTAGACAAAATGTGGGCATCATTTATAAGTGGTTTTAAATCAATGGATTTTGAGCAGATTCTTGAAAGTGGAGCATTCCAAATCCAAATCCAATTTATTTCTGTAACACATTTGATCAACAAAACATAAAACAGCACTAAAACCAGTCAAGTCAAATAAAAGCAAGCTCATAAAACAATAAATAAATCAATTAAATAATACAAATTGCAATAAAATAAATAAAAAGCACAGAGGACCATACAACTCATGCTGTGTTAAAGAGACTAAAAGTGAGATGAGACTGTTAGGACATGTGGGAGGTTTAAGTCCAGTTTTAAGTCTGGTCCTTGGCCCTGCCCTATGGTTTTGAGTCTGGTCTTAGGCCATGTCCCTCTGGTTTTCAGTCTGGTCTTAAGCCCTGCTCCCCTTGTTTAAAGTCTGTTCTTAGGCCCCGCCCCCCCGGTTTTAAGTCTGGTCTTAAAGACTTAAAACCTAAAACCTAAGTTTGGTTTTAGGTACGTCTGGTTTTAAGTCTGGTCTTTGGGAGGTTTAAGTCCAGTTTTAAGTCTGGTCCTTGGCCCTGCCCTCTGGTTTTGAGTCTGGTCTTAGGCCATGTCCCTCTGGTTTTCAGTCTGGTCTTAAGCCCTGCTCCCCTTGTTTAAAGTCTGTTCTTAGGCCCCGTCCCCCCGGTTTTAAGTCTGGTCTTAAAGACTTAAAACCTAAAACCTAAGTTTGGTTTTAGGTACCAGGAGCTGGTCCTCGGACCTCAGAGCACAGGGTACATTTGAATGAGGTCTGAGACATATTGTAGGGCAAGTCCATTTAAAGCTTTAAAAACAAGCAATAAAACACTAAATTCAAGGTAATGTGCGCTTTTTGGTTCCAGACGGAAGTGCACGGCGGCTGATGCCAGAGAAAAGTGCATTACAGTCTAAACAAGAAGAGATAAATGCGTGCAAACAGTAAATAAAAAGACAAATATATTACCGTGTCTGAGTCTCTAGCCCAGGGCCGTCCGTTCTGCAGATACTTCCCCTGATTCTGTCTCTTCTTCTGGCCCCCGTCGGCGAACTTACACAATAATGGCTCTGTGGGCGCTGCAGTTCAAACAGCAGAGGACTCAGAGACGGCACCAAAACAACAACAACAGACATATCAGGTTACCATGGCGCTCCGCACAAACGCCGCGCACATACCAGGCACTCCCGGGGGCGTCTTGATAAATTTGCCATTGAAATGTTGTATTATGGCCTCACACTTCTCCGTGGACTCCATTCTGAAAGCATAATAAGCGTTGAGAGAGAGTCAAGAGGGATACTTGAAGCTTTTGTGGTTTCGACATTAAGGTTGAATGGTTTTATAATGGTTTTATATGATATCTCCCTGATGTGCAGCTCTCAGGACACGGAGCAGACGCTTTATCAGCCTGTCTCCTCACGCTAACACTAGAGTACGTTCTGCACGTTCAGCAAAAAGGAAAACCAAAAGCAAAGTTTAATTTAATTTAATTTCATGACCCTAAACAAGAAAAAAATAAAATAATAATAATAATGTACATAACTGTCCAGCTAGCCCCTATGCTCCAAATAGACAGTGAGCATGGGGGGTGTTTCTGGCTGCATCGACTCCAGCACCAGTTCACTTTGTATTGAAAAAAAAAAAGTCATCCCTCCTCATTTTGGTCTTAAAAAGTTCGTAACACCTGGGAACACCTCGGGGTTAAGCCGGTGATGTGTCCAAGGTGAAGGAAGTCCCTGGGAGTCCCTGCTTAGACTGTTTCACCCACAACACGGCCACAGATAAGCGGAAGATGGATGGATGTTCGTATTAACTTGCTCTACATGATCCTGGTGTTTTTATTTCACTATTTGAGAACCTGTATAAAGAAGTGGACTAAGCGAGTTCAGCGCTGCTCAAATGAACTTTGTGATGCTAACGGCTCTATGTTATAGGATTTTTTTGACAGACAAAATAGGGAAAAAAAACAACAAAACAGCATCGTGTAGAGTGGGTTAATAAGAACATTTTAAGACCAAAATGACAAAGCTACAGTTACAGAGAGAGGAGACACGATATTCCAATGGAAGCCAATGGGAGCCAGAGTCAGAAGGAGCCTCCTGGAGCACTTCCTGTTTGGAACGGTGGTTAGCGCATTAGCTCTGTCCATTCTTATATATGGTCTATGTATAGAACTGGTTCCATAACTGCCAGCCTCCATGAGCTTCATTTGACTGGAGGGTGACGTCACATTCCCTTAGTCCACTTCATACAATCTATATGGTTGTTTTCTACATATATACTGTATGTTATTTAGCCAAAATCTATTTTAATCCTGTTTTCTTGGTTGTTTGCAATACAATTTACTTGACGTGCATATTGGGGCCTTTCTTTCTTCGTTGTTCTGCAGTTCTTATTCCTATTATTCCTATTATTACTATTTTCTGATCTGTGTTATAATTTAGTTTCGTTTCCTCATCACAAACAGACCTGGAGTTGTGTTTTGTTTCATTTACACATGTTTAACACACAAACCCTGCAGATTTAAGCTGGACACTCAGTTCTACCTTGCGATGTCATGGAGTAAACAGCATTCGAACATAACTTAAAGCTTTCATAGTCAGTTTAGCGTAAAAGAGAACGTTTAAAGGGCACAGACCTGGCGAACCCGACCCCGCGGCTGGTCCCGTTGGCGTCTCGGAGGATCCTGGTGGAGATGACCTGACCAAAGGACTTGAGCATGCTCTCCAGCTCCTGCTCGTCCATGGACACGGGCAGGTTGGAGATGTACAGGTTTGTGGGGTCCTGTTCTTGTTGCTGTGGAGAGACGTTATAAACATTAGAAACGCTAAGACTTAAGTGCACTGTATAACTTTTCTGGTGACTTTTCTCAAATTCTTTTCTTCGTGGAGATGTTCTTGCTTTG
This sequence comes from Scartelaos histophorus, assembly GCA_000787155.1. Taxonomy (NCBI): domain Eukaryota; kingdom Metazoa; phylum Chordata; class Actinopteri; order Gobiiformes; family Gobiidae; genus Scartelaos; species Scartelaos histophorus. Next base: position 19,903 of record KN498334.1, on the reverse strand, counting down.
TCTGGTATTAAAGCTTTCTGTCTTCATGGAGACCAAACCAGACCATGTTACAGGTCAAATCTGTGGTGTTTTTCTTGTTATTTTTGAGCTATAAAACCACCTGTAATTGAGTAAATGTAAAGTAGAGCTGTTTAATGTCATGTGAAAAGCAGAGCTACTTCATTTGAAAGTTATTCATCACTTACTTAATCTTAATAACAGCTAGCATGCTAACCAGGCACTGTCAAAAAGGACTGTTGCACATTTTAACTTGCAGTGTTTGAGAGAAGAATGAAATATGAACTGCCAAACTTGTAAAAGCATCCCAAGCATGTTACAACAAATGTAAAATGTACATAGTAGTAGTAATAATAGTGGCAGTAGTCATAGTAGTAGTAGTGGTGGTAGTAGTAGCAGTAGTAGTAGTGGTAGTAGTAATAATAGTAGTAGTAGCAGTAGTAATTACAATAATAGTAGTAGCAGCAGTAGTAGTAGTGATAGTTGTAGTAGTGGTAACAGTAGTAGTAGTGGTAGTAGAAGTAGCGGTAGTGGTAGTGGTAATAGTAGTAATGATGATAATAATAGTAGTAGCAACAGTAGCAGTAGTAGTAGAAACAGTAGTAGTAGTAGTAGTAGTAGTCGTAGTAGTAGTAGTAGTAGTCGTAGTAGTAGTAGTAGTAGTCGTAGTAGTAGTAGTAGTAGTCGTAGTAGTAGTAGTAGTAGTCGTAGTAGTAGTAGTAGTAGTCGTAGTAGTAGTAGTAGTAGTCGTAGTAGTAGTAGTAGTAGTGGCAGTTGCAGTAGCAGCATTAGTAGTAGGAGTAGAATTAGCAGTAGCATTAGTAGTAGTGCTAGTAGTGGCGGTGGTGGTATTAGTAGTAGTAGCAGTAGTAGTAGCAGTAGTAGTAATAGTTGTAGTAGTAGTAGTAGTAGTAGCAGCAGTGGTAGTAAGAGTAGAATTAGTTGTAGCAGTAGTAATAGTTGGTGTTACTATTCGAGGTAATAGTAGTAGTAGTAGTAGTAGTAGTGGTCGTAATAGTAGTAGCAGTAGTAATAGCAGTAGTAGTAGTAGCAGCAGCAGCAGTAGTAGTTACAGTAGTAGAAGTAGTAGTAGTAGCAAGAGGAGTAATAGTTCTCGTAGTAGTAGCAGCAGTAGTTGCAGTAACAGCAGTAGTAGTAGTAGAATTAGTGGTCGCAATAGCAGTAGTAGTAGTGATCATAATAGTAATAGTAGTTGTAGTAGTAGTAGTAGTGAAAGTAGTAGTAGTAGTGGTCGTAATAGTAGTAGCAGTAGCAGTAGTAGTAGTGGTCGTAATAGTAGTAGCAGTAGCAGTAGCAGTAGTGGTCGTAATAGTAGTAGTAGTAGTAGTAGTAAAAGTAGTAGTAGACGTCTTCATTCATTACCACTACAATGATTTTAAAATGATAATTTCAACTTCAGCCTGAGCCTTGATGTTTTTCTCCTTTATCTCTGCAGATTTCTTTTTCATCTTATATCTCTGCATATTTCTTTTTTCTTTTCTTTCATGTTTCTTTTTCCTCTCACGTCCTCACGTTCTCATGTGCTGGCCAGACGCCGCCCTCACTTTCATTAAAACGTGTGGATGGATGTGAGCGGAGGAGCGCTGCAGCTGAGGCCCGGGAGGAAGCGGGACCTTAGCGAGGTCGGCGGCCGTGGCCTCGCTCTGCTCCCGCTCCTCCCACTCCTCAGTCTGAAATCTCACCCGAGGACGACACAGTTCTAAAAGATCATCATGGTATTTAAGAGCTGCTAATTGTAGCTACGTGAGTTGTTTTTTTAAATGACCAAACTGTGAATGTACAAAGTTTAAACCTTATCTATTTTTTTTTTCAGATTTACTTGATGGAAAACACTTTGCGCAATCAAAGTAAAATGAGTAGAAATACACCATTACATACTCCATTTTTTGGAGTTACGATTAAATTACAGATACAGATACAGATTCAGATACTAATAGCTTTAAGAATCAGCTGATATTCAATAGACTCTTTCAAATTTTATATCATGAGAATGTACAAAATTCTGGAAAGGACTCAAAATGAAGCTAACATCATATATTTACAATTCAATTTCAAAATTTCAAGGTACAAATGTTATTTACTTTGCTTCTGTGTTAAGAAGGATGGAAAAATACAGTTTTCTAACCTTAAAATAGTATTTAGGCTTCACAAAAAGTATAATTTATGATGAAATCTGTAATATATTTGGAGGTGAAGTGAAAAACTGTTGTGGGTTCAACTTTTCTGTAAGGATTTGTTCAGTAAAACCTAAAAATGTAAAAAATGCTTAGTGTGGATCAGAAACTCTTGTCAAATAAACACAATTGTAAGTGTTTTAAAACTTGGCTCTGAATCATTCACATGGATCTGAGGTTTGACTTTTCCAAATTGTCCTTGATTTTTCATAATTTGTGATATTCTGAAGTTAATTTCGTTCCGCTTCACTTTTGCCTCCAGCTGCCTCCATTTTGGAATTTAGAATGTTTTTGCTTACAGTTTTTCAAAGGGTCTACATGAACCAACTAGAACAAAGACTGACAATATGATTTATTTTCTTTAAACACAAACAGCCTATGGTAAAAATGATCCAAATGTGTTGTGTAACTGTTCGGGTCTCCAAATTTTTCCTCCGGTGAGCTACTTTACAAAGCAAAAATGCCAGAGAGCTCCTCATTTTAGCGGCCGCGAGAAATTAGAGAGTTAATTATAAGAAAAAGGGCGAGACTTTGGGTACAGTTACACGCTTATAAAACATAAACCATTCTCCCTTTATTAGCGCACAAAGTTGGCCTTCAAAATTATACAACGGTAATAGGCATGTAAATTCACCAAATTTTTGTTAGTCATTGCAACAATATAATTTCGAAATCCACTCCCTGTTTTAAAGTAACAACAGAACAACTTTGAAAAAATACAAGTTCAATATTAGGTGTTTGAGACGAGCATTGGACCGCAAATCATCTTATTACAAAAATTTAAAGAGGAAAATGGGATATAGACTAAATCCATACCTTAGAACCGATATCCGATCCAGCAAAAATTTTAGTATTAGCGACGTCTTTCATATTACAGAGATATGAAACATAAACTAGGTCAAATATCTGTATTTTGACAGTTAAACCGCAAATTTCACCATTTTCCAGCTTTATTTAAAGGTGCACTGTGTAACCTTTCTGGTCCAGGGTCCTCCGGGTACTTGTTTCTATGGAAATCGCTGGAAAAAACAATATCTAGCTAATTTAAAATGACTTAAACTGAGAATGTTTTACTTTAGTTGAGTAGATTCAACTTGACAAGTGAAATGATCTACCAATGGAAGTTCTTAATTCAAGCAACATTATATTCTGTTTCTTATTCTAAGCATAAAAAGTTCTTATTTTAAGTGTCCCAAGATGTATTTTCATATTTTAACTCCAAAAATTCTTGTTCCATTGGCAGATCTTTTTATTTTTCAAGTAAAATTTACTCAATTCAGGATAAAACTTTCTTAATTCAAGTCATTTTAACTTGGCTAGATTTTCTTTTTTGCAGTGATGTTATTGCTTTACCTCCATGTTTTCCAAAGTATCATTAAACTGTTCGATCTCCATAGAAACAAGCCAGTACAGGTGAGATCTGTGAAGAGGCGACCCCACTCACAGTAAGAACACGTTTTTTTATGTATTTTTGAGCTTTTGTATTAAAAAACAACTTATAATCGAATAAATGCATCGTATATAAGGTTAATATTATACTGTGGAACATTGGCATCTCCACGGTCGCGAAACCCCAAGATGAAAAGTTCCGCAGTGCTAAATATGTTTGAACCTATTGTCATTTCTCTTTCAGTCGACGGTATTTACGGCGGGGAAATCTCGGAAGCAAGCCGACAGAAGTGGAATGCAGAGTTATGGGTCGCTATGGCGAAGGGGCGGGAAGAAGTGAAAAGTGGGCGGGGCTGAGGAGAACAGGAAGGAAGTGAAGAGCGGACCAAAATATTCAGCGGAAGAGGGAAGAGGAAACACTGGGAGGGTTTGCCAGGGGATGAATGAGGTTTTATGATTAGTTTGGGTAAATAAAAGGAAAAAATACATCTACTTCTCACTATATGACGCTATTATTATCAAATGTTACGTAATCGTGTAGAAATAATAAAGGGTTTAAACTGTGACTTGCATTATAATGTTATTGGACTATGATATCTCGGACTGTAAAAGCTGCCACGCGAGGTGACACCGATAACACGTTTTACAGGTCATAAAACGTTCAACACAATTAAAAAATCCAGGTATAAGGATCTTAAAGTTAAAAAAAAAATACAGAAAACAACAGAATGACCCATAAAAAGGATTACGGTTAATTAATCGAACTTTGTATTTGTATGTCTTTGAAAACTGAATGCACCGTTTACGTTAAAATCTACAGAATATCCTTATGCAAAGGTATGTATGTGATTTTCGATATCTTAAAAACTTAAAACACAATATTATTTCATTTCACATCATCTAAATTTAATTTTACTGCACACATAGTTCGTTTGTCTAGGTTACTTTACTTTCACTTATTATTTTTTGTATTATAATTATTTGTCTTCTTGATACTTTGATTTGTAGTTTTAGTTAATTATTTAATGTAATTCCGACCTCTTGTGTTCAGTTTTAGTTTGTCCTGTATTTAAACACAACTCTTATTACAATTATTTTCCTAATTTGAGTTTTTGTTAAATTACTCTTTTTTTTTTTACTTTTTTCAAATTACACTTTTTTTTTTTTTATATAGTGTTGTCTTTGCCTTTCCGTTTGGTCCACTACAAGAATAGTTTGTTTTAAACTATTCCAATGTTATTCCTCACTTACACATTAAGAGCTAATGCTAACAACAACTAGCATGCTAACACGTACTTCCTCTTTACCGCAAAGTGCACAGCGGGCAATATATCTGTACTGCAGCAAGAGACAAACTTTGATCAAATACGTGGACATTTCTGCAACTGTGATTATTCAGCTGCTCTGATCACAGTTTCTAAGCTTTTTTTTTTATAACTTTCAGGGGTGAAAGAGGAAGTTGAAATGCTCACAACAACCAGCATGCGAACCGTGGCAATTCCGGGTTTGCGACTGCCAAAAAATGCGTTATAATTATTTTCAGAGAGCGCACCGTGGTTTAGTTTTATCACTAAGCAAGCCAGTTATTATAAGCTTGTTCTTAAAGGTTCTGTATTACGCACAATTGAGTCTTGTGAACTTTAAGTCATGTTTTAATGTTGTTCTTCTCAAAAACATAGCTGGAGTTGTGTTTTGTTTCATTCACACATGAGTAACCCTTTATTATTAGTCTCTCTGCAGTTCCAGTGCTCAAAATGCTCTGTTCCACCTTGTGATGTCATGAAGATAGATGATAGTTTTCAAGTTTATGGCTCCTTTTACCTTCATTTATACGACTGAAATCACCCAATTTTAGTGAAGATGCTCTTACATACATATATACAACATACACACATACAAACGCATATACTTATATATTTATACTAGGATGGTCCATCAAAGCATGGTATAAAAAATAAAGTTTCAGATAACCTCGATTAGAAACCTGCATACGGTTTTAGCTCCAAAAGATGATTCAGGAAGAAATTTGTAAGAAAAAGGAGGATGTTTAGAGGTTGCTCAAGCTGCGTGATGCTTCCTGAAAATTGACAAATTTTGTATGGTCTAGTAACTTGTATGGACTTTATGGAAGTAATTTTGTTGTTTCAGTTTGTGTTTGCACAATAAAATGACAAATTGTTTTCCCATTTTAACCCTAACCTTATGTACTAACTTATTTATGTTATAGTCTTGAGCAACCTCCATTAAATCATTTACATAAAATTTACGTAGTTTGAAAACATAGTGGAGCCCTGTATTACCACATGACATCACAAGGTGGAACGGAGTGTTTTCCATCGGAGAGAAGAACTAAATAAACACAACTCCAGGTCTGTTTGAACATAGATGAAGAAACAGCCTAACATGGTCCTTTTAAATCCACAATGTTCTTATCTCTTAAATAGTTTTATAATCGTCCGGTTAATCTTCATTAGAAGTCGTCTCCTCACAGATGACTCATTTTACGGTGGCATAAACTCGTGTTTCTCGAACGCCTGCAGCTGGTTCTGGGCTTTGTCTCTTTTGTTTATCTCTGTGACAGAAGCGTGACAGGACGTTTTGGCACCGGCTCAATGAACTTTAGAGCGCGAACAAGACGAGATAACGCGACGCCGCAACATTCTCAGGAGGCCGCGGTTTAAGGTGGAGGTGGAGGACGGGGCGGGGATATGTGCTCCAATTTGCCCGGCTGGTTTATGGTGAATATTAACTTTACGACGACAAGAAACTGGAAGAAAGTTTGAAGTCTTCTCTGTAGCTGTAGTCAGTTCTGTAACTTTTCTGGCGAAGGCTCCGTCCAATACTTTTCTCCCTGGAGATGTTATTCCTTTGTCTGGAATGTTTCACTGTATGATTGACCATTAAACCTCTCTATTTCCATGAAGACCAAACCAGACCAAGTTACAGGTCAGATCTGTGGAGAGGCGACCCCGCTCACAGTCAGAATGTCCGTTTTTCGACGTATTTTTGAACTATAAAACCACCTGTAATTGAATAAACGTAAAGTACTGCAAATTTGTGTTCCCAACATTTCTGGATTTCCTACTTGATATTGTAAATTTATTTCACTTCTCAAAATGAATCACCCAGAGACGCCTGCCGTTCATCTGAAATCATGAGATCGCGTTTTAATCACAAATAGAGATCAGCAGACGTGATTTTTTTTTTCGTGGCTGTTGCGTTTCCAAAAATAAATCGATAAATCTAGAGCAGCTGATGAGCTCTGCAGATATTTGGATGATTTCCTGCGTACCAAATTCCTGCCTACGCTGCATTTCTGTGCGTTTAGAGGAGGAGCGACAAACAACGAAAAAATAAAGACTTTATTCCTCACCTCTCGAAAAGTGGTCAATTTAAAGTGCACCTTCTCATCCACGTTATGCAAAGATATTATCACTCGCAAATAATGACATCCAGTCCACAAAACATCACTATTAATCCAGTTTGAGGCGTTATTTAGAAGTAAAAAGGTGTAAATAGTTCCTCACGTGTGTCTGTTTATCCACACAGCCCACGGATTGAGCTGAAGCTGCAGATTAGCGACAGCGACTCTACTTCCTGTGGACTTTATGTCCAATCTTTTACGCTTTAAAAATCCTGTATCTGAAGTATTGCACCACATTTCACAATAATAACACAGTTTTGACTTGTATCTAAACTAGAAGTGCATGGTTTTTATCTTCTGAACACTTAAAAGTCTCAGAGCGAGTGGTTTTACTGTGGACAGGAAACAGCTGACGCCATCGCGCTCACAGCTTTATATCCTGTGGTTCGCAGACATATTTGACACATTTGATTGATTTATTTGGTCAGTGTTTAACTCATTACAGTCTACATACATAATGTTCAGTCTGATACCCAAAAAATAAAACATATTCAGTGTGTAGAACAATCCAGTCAAACGCTAACGCTAAACGCTATTGTGCCGACCCGTGATCTCCAACTACAGCATGTTCAGGGACATTCAGCTACGAAATGAATACAACATTAACATTAATATAACATTTTACTACATAATAATGAAAAAAAAAGAATAAAAGGTCAACAGTTATTCTGATTATAACATATTATAAATTCTATTCTATTCTCTTAAGTTATTTTGAATAGGAAAAGAAAAGTGGCTTGTTTTAGCTCATTGCAGCAACTGTTCCATAATTGAACTCGTTTGCTTGATAAACAGTTTTCTTCTTACATGTGGCCTGTTGAACACACATGTGCCCCTTATATTATATTTACTTTCTCTCTGAGTGAACATCGCCTGCAAAGAAACAGGAATTTGATCGTGTTTGACTTTGCACATGAACTTAGCCGTGCACAAGTCGACCAAGTCATACAATTTTAGAACATTTGATCGGATGAACAATGAGTTACTCTGTGAATCAAAAGGTGCTCGGTTAATCAGCTTTTTTTTTTTTTGCAATAGCAGGACTGGATTAGTTCTAGTTTTGTGTTTGTGTTTCCCCAAATTTCAAGACCATATGTCAGGTAAAAGGTGACGAGAGAACAATATAGTAGATGCAACACTTTACTGTTCAGAATATACTGGAATTTATATATTGTTTTAGACACTTTCTTCTGTACATGTTGTATATAGGATTTCCATGTAATTTTGCAATCTATAATCACTCCAAAAAATTTGACTTAATTTACCCGTTTTATTTCATGTTCATTCATTTAAATTTTTATATTGTTCTGATTGTTCGGTCAAAACTCACAGAGGAAGTAAAAGCAGAAGAGACAATAATTTTTTGCCAATAAACTGAAAACAATACGACGCCAACTTGGGTTCACCTCCAGATTTTATTATACTTATATGATTTTAATACTATAAAAAGGAAATACGACAAGAGAGTTTGAGGAAAGCTTTATCTGTCGTTTATTACATCAGTCCAAACTAAACGTGGGCCCTTTGTGGAGACTGATGCCAAATAGAAAACACAGATATCCAGGTATTTGCAGCTGTGAATGGACTGTACAAATATGCAAAAGATGTTCTCAGAGCATTCTTGTGTCTTGTCCAAAAGGTCACACTCTGATCTGAGGTGTGGCAATGCTTTTTTTTCTGGTGGATTTTCCAGTTTGCTGCAACCCATCCACTGGAAAAGTTACACTGTGCCTCCTTAAAAAGTGGTGGGATCGTTCTAACAAAACGCGACAGTCATAAGATCGATATAGCGATGGCGGGGGGAGAATCCGTGGTAAATTGTTTTAGCTATTTATTCCAAAATTTGCGAAATGATGAGATTCCCGTCATGAATGGATAGCAAAATGTGGAATGTGTTGCAAACCCTTCTCTAGAAAACTTACAGAGTGCATTTTTAAGTCATAAGATTGCAAATTTCGATTTTCAGTTTGAATTTCCTATTAATTTACGTGTAGAATTTCCGCATTCTGAAATTCCGGTGACATGAGTTTCTCGTCCTGAGTGGGCTGTAAAACGTGTCTGGGATGAGCTCAGTGCGTTCTTGTCTCTTGTTCAAAATGTCACTCTCAGATCTGAGGTGTGTCCATGATTTTCCGACTTGTTTTGCCTTATTTGTCATAATATATTGTGATGTGTGAGCTACTGTGTCCAAATCATTTCCCCAACAAAGTCAGTTTATGGTTAAGTTAAAGATGGATTGTGTAACTTTTCTGGTGAAGCAACTGTCAAATAATTTTCTCCATGGAGATGTGATTGCGGAAGCCCTGAGTGGCCCCATCAGAAGAAAAAAGTTAAAAAAGAAAAAAAAAATATCTGTTTGTGCAAAAAAACATATTTTTTGAGTTGTTGGTATATATAAAAAGAACAGGAAACTTTTTTTTTTTTTTTAATGTAATTTTTTAAGTATGTTTATTTAAAATTTAGCAGAATTTAAAGCATTTTATCTAGAATTTTTGGAATTTAAAGCATTTTATCTAGAATTTAGTAGAATTTAAAGCATTTTATCTAGAATTTTACAGAATTTAAAGCATTTTATTTAGAATTTTGTAGAATTTAAAGCATTTTATCTAGAATTTTACAGAATTTAAAGCATTTTATTTAGAATTTTGTAGAATTTAAAGCATTTTATTTAGAATTTTGTAGAATTTAAAGCATTTTATCAAGAATTTCACAAAATTTAAAGCATTTTATTTAGAATTTTGTAGCATTTTAAGCATTTCGTCTAGAATTTTACAGAATTTAAAGCATTTTATTTATAATTTAGTAGAATTTAAGTCATTTTATTTACAATTTTGAAGAATTTAAAGCATTTTATTTAGAATTTAGCATCTGAGAACTTATCAGGCCATAAGAAGTAATCATTAACTGGTTTTATCAAAAACTTTTTTCCACTTATTTTCCACTTTAATTCTAGTCTAGAGGGGGTTTATTTTAAGAGAAGTTGTCACGTAAAGTGATCTTGCTGCATGGACGGATCATTTCACTATTCTCAAGTCATTTTCTTATAGATTTAAGTGTTGATATCTTAAATTTGGGCCATGCTTTTCGCAGTGATCAGACTGGTCATGAATGAACTGTAAAATGATTATGTGATGACTTCAGCACATTCTGGTCCTAAAGGTCACGTCTGCTCTCAGGTGTGACCGTGTGTTTTGTAGTGGATTTTCCGGCTTGTGCCTCACACATGAGCAGACGTCAGAGCGGAGTAACAGTAAGACTCGGGGCTATTTATATCTGTGTATTGTTTTGCAGGCGGCGGGCGCGTGCACTGGCTCCTGTGGGTGTGGAGGACGAGGCGTGTCTCTCTCCATGGTGAACCTCAGCTGCACAGGCCTGACCCGAACTGACCCCACTGCACTCACCAGACACACAGGGGTGGTCTTTGTACACCATAAATACCCCTGCTGGCATATTCAGGGAAGTTTCACTATGGATTTTAAAATGTATTTCTTTATTTTCACAGATGTCGATATCAATATTTGTCTTGCTCTTGACACTGATAACCAATATTTGCCAATACCGATAAAAAAGCTTGTATATATTTTGCAAAATTGACTGGCATTGTGTAACTTTCCTGGTACCAACAAAAAAACGCTGTTAATTTGAAAACTACGACGTCATGACTTCATAACTCCAGGTACACAGCACAAACTGGAGCATTCAAATTTCAGTGTAAAATGTTTCAGAGTAGTTTTTAACTCAAAAAGTGTTATTAAACTATTTGAACGTTAACTGTGGGTTTGAGTTGGGTTTATTTGCCAGAGTTGATATATGGCTGAAGTTAATTCAACTTTTCTTAGTGTTAATTTGGCACCTCCCACACACCACTTCAAACTCCTGTGAGAGAAGACCAATTTGAACCAGTTCTGTAAATAATTTCATCTTAAATCATCTTAATTAAAATAAAATGTAAAAATAAAACATCTGTGTGTTGTTTAGCTAAATCAGACTAACCCTACAAAGTGTTACCGTTTACTCTCAGAACATAAATATAACTCTTGATTTTGGGGTTAAACGTGAACTTTGGTCCAGTGTTAGTTAATTAACATTTCCAAAAATGTTAAATTAATTCTAGAACAGACTATAAAATGTTAAAATTGATTCTATGAGAGTCAATTTTAACACTCCACCTTTCCATCAAATGCTTTTCTCCATGGAGATGTTATTGATCTATCTGGAATGTTTCACAGTATGACATTAACTCTTTGTATCTCCATGGAGACCAAACCAGACCAAGTTTCAGGTCAGATCAGGACAATTTCTGTGTTTTTTTTGTTTTTTGTTTTTTTAAGTATATTTGACTTGAAATTCAATAAATGTAAGGTAAAGCTGTTTAATGTCATACTGTGGGACATTCCAGGCAGAGAAATAACGTATCCATAGAAACAAGCATGTGAAAGACCTGAAAAAGTGACATATTGGACCTTTAAGTCAAGTTATAATGTTTCCTCCTCAAAAACAGACCTGGAGTTGTGTATTGCTTCATTCACATGTTTGAGTAACTCTTTATTATTATTATTATCAGTTTACATCTCCAAAACTCAAAATGCTCTGTTCCACCTTGTGATGTCATGAAGTGGTAGTTTTAACAGCAAGTGAGCAGCTCCTTTTAGTTTTGTTTAGTGGAGATTGGAAATTCCAGGAGTGAAAAGCCCCAAATGATTCTAGTGAAGATGTATGGAGTTTTATGATGCAATGGAGCACTTCCTGTATTACCGCATGACATCACAAGGTGGAACAGAGTGTTTTCTGTTTGAGAGGAGAACTCCGCTTAAACATGCAGGGTTTGTGTGTTAAATATGTGTGAATGAAACAAAAAAAACACAACTCCGGGTCACAACATGATAAAATAGATGGGAAAACCCTAATCCTAACCCTGACCTAAGCTTAACCATTTACCATTAACCATTCGTGATAAAACCGGACTCATGATGTGTCTCTAAATGTTGATATCATTCTTTTTGGCACATGGCCCGCCCCTAATGGAGGCTCCACAGCTCGAGCTTGGGGGGTATATTTATCTTTATGGAGCCATCAACACCTCAGAGGGGCAGGGAGCTGGGGCAGGAGGGCAGGGGAAGTACAGATCAGATTTAAGGTTTACAAGTAGAGAATTTCAAATACTACAGTAATGCAATTCACAGAAGTTTTTTATATTTAACTGCAGTCAACACGCGATCGAAATACAGCTGCCCCCTACTGATCACTGACAATTCAATTTAACATATTTTCCCTCGTAGTATTTTCGATTTCTAATGCAACGGTACTGATGCGAAGAGTTCATTAAAATCTTAAATTTAAGCAATAAGTGTTTAAAAGAAGCTCCAATCCATTTCCCATAGTTTTCCCAGCAACACTTCACTTGTTTTTAGATTCAGTGATACAGATTTGATACAGACTGAACACGAACGACTATCATGTCAGACTGATTTAAGGACAAATATTGAGAATTTAGCATCTTTGAATTTACTATCAGGGCATTCAGACTAATCATGGACTGGTTTTAAGTCTGTTTATTTAGAATTTAGCAGAATTTAAAGCATTTTATATAGAATTTTACAGAATTTAAAGCATTTTATCTAGAAGTTTACAGAATTTAAAGCATTTTATCTAGAAGTTTACAGAATTTAAAGCATTTTATCTAGAAGTTTACAGAATTTAAAGCATTTTATCTAGAAGTTTACAGAATTTAAAGCATTTTATCTAGAAGTTTACAGAATTTAAAGCATTTTATATTTAGAATTTAGCGGAATTTAAAGCATTTTTTATAGACTTTTATAGAATTTAAAGCATTTTATTGAGAATTTTGCAAAGTTTAAAGCATTTTATCTAGAATTTTACAGAATTTAAATCATTTTATCTAGAATTTTACAGAATTTAAAGCATTTTATTTAGAATTTTACAGAATTTAAAGAATTTCTTATTTAGAATTTAGCGGAATTTAAAGCATTTTTTATAGAATTTTACAGAATTTTAAGCATTTTATTTAGAATTTAGTAGAATTTAAGGCATTTTATCTAGAATTTAGTAGAATTAAAAAAAAAATATCTAGAATTTGGCATCTGAGAACTTATTATCAGGCCATGAGCACTAATCATAAAGTGATTTTATGTCTGACAATTCAATTTGACCTTTTTTTCCTTGTAATATTTTTGATTTTTCATGCAACGGTACTGACGCAAAGTAACTTACAGGTACAATGTGTAACGTTTTTGCTGGAGAGTCTGTTGCTGCTTTGTCCAGAATGCTCCACAGTATTGCATTAAACATATCTACAGTGCTTAACAAATTTATTAGATCTGTCATGAAATATCAAAAATAAAATTAACAGAAGGGACCAATTGGAATAATAGTCCTTCACAAACAAGAACCAAAAATGTGAATATTTTGTGTGAGTGCCTGCATTCGTCATTGTTTTTATGTCTTTTTGCCAAGTATTTTGTTATTGAGTTCAAATAGTTTCAGTTTTGTTCCCAGACACTTGTTTGGATGAGACTTTGGGGTCATTTTATGGAAAACATTAAACTTGAAAATGAAAATATATCAACCATAGTTATATGTAGGCATTAAAGATATAATTTTGATAAAAAGATCTTGCATTAACTGGTGGATTAGCCATTATAGAAACATAATAAGATAAGGTAAGGTAAGGTAAACAGAAATACTGTTAAATTACGGCAGCAGTGGAAACACCTAATGTGGTGCTGTAATAAATTTGTTAAGCTCTGTATCTCCATGGAGACAAAAAAGTAACACTACCAAACCAAGTTACACGTCAGATCTGTGTGATGTGTGTTTTTTAAGCAATAAAAACAGAATAATGTTTAATGCTACTGTGGAACATTTCAAGCAAAGCATTAAAATCTCCATGGAAAAAAAAAAGAAATTTAAGAAAAGTTACATAACGCATTTTTAAAGGTTCTGTATTCCACAAAACTGATTCTTCTTTAAGTCATGTTAGAATGTTAGCTCATCTTAAACATACAGCAAAAAGGGTTCAAACTGACTCTCGCAGCATCAGTTTTAACATTTTCTCTGGATTTATATGAGTCCAGTCTGTTCTAGAGTTAATTTAACATTTTTGGAAATGTTAATTAAGTAACACTGGACCATAGTTTCTGTTTAACCCTGAAATCAAGAGTTATATTAACATTTTGAGAGTAAATGGATAACACTGTGTAGAGTTATCCTGATTTAGCTAAACAAGACACAGAGATGTTTTATTTTTACATTTTACTTTAGTTAATTTAAGATGAAATTATGCATAAAACCATTTCAAGCTGGTCTCATGGGAGTTTGAAGTGGTCGCAAATAACCCCAACTTAACCCACAGTTAACTCAAATAGTTAAAATAGGATAACTCTGAAATATTTTAACCTGAATTTTTAACCCTCCAGTTTTTACTGTGAAGTCATAAAGTGGTAGTTTTCAAATTAAAAGCTTTTTTTTGTTTGTTTGTTTAGTAGAACTAGGCAATACCAGGGAATATGGAGTTTAAAAACACAGTGGATGTCATGTGGTAATACAGCAAGTGCTCCAGTGTGTTTTTAAACTCCATATAGCTTCACTAGAATCATTTGGACAACTTCAGCCTTGGAATTGGTAGTCTTCAAACATGTGTGAATGAAAAAAACACAACTCCAGGTCTGTTTGACGACATTAGAACATAAATTGGGAAATAGCGTAATCTGGCCCTTTAACACAGTCCCTGATCAGAGAGAGTGGAGAGAGGAGGGAGCCACTAAAGTCAGCGTCAATGGGGCAGATACAATGCAGCGTTATTGTCCGTGGAGTGGGAGCAGGCTGGGGGCCGACTCTGGAACTTCATCTACTCCATCCAAATGTCTGTCTGTCTGCACCACCACAAGCCCCTCCCTCCGTCCCGGCCAAAACAAAAGGGCTACATCAGGGGTCTCCAGCCTTTTTCCTCTGGTGAGATACTTTTACCAAACCAAAATGCCAAGGAGCTAGACATTTCCACGGCAAGCAAGATGGGGAACAGTTAGATGCCTTTAAACCAGGGTGGGCAATTCTTTTTCTCTGTGTGCGACCACAATGCTTAAGTCAATTCTGCGTAATATCAATTGTATTTCTTTATAAAAAAGCACTAAATAGCATCGTTTTGACGCTGTTCGAGCTGTTAAGCTTGTGTGTTATGACTAAACAATTTATTCATTCAAACTCAGTCATTTATTCAGTCAAATTAAGCAGTAAATTTTTTGTTGAAAACCCTGCATTTAGAATTTTACAGAATTTAAAGCATTTTATCTAGAATTTTACAGAATTTAAAGCATTTTATCTAGAATTTCATAGAATTTAAAGCATTTTATCTAAAATTTTACAGAATTTAATACATTTTATTTAGAATTTAGTAGAATTTAAAGCATTTTATTTAGAATTTTACAGAATTTAAAGCATTTTATTTAGAATTTTACAGAATTTTTTACAGAACATTTTAAATTTAACGCGATTTAGTCAAAATTATAAAATATGTTTATTTTGTAATTCCAAATTAGCTTTAAGGGGCCAGTCCGAGTCGACCAAAGAGTCGTATGTGGCCCAGGAGCTGGACAATGCCCAAGTCTGCTATAAACTATAAAATATTAATCATTTATTAGAATACAAAGACAGGCATAAAAATTATACGTTTAATTAATTAACTGAGAAATCCCCTGGCGAGCTACGATGAAGGGGGTGGGGAGATCCTGGCAGCTCTCAAACACCAGCTCCACCATACTAGAACAGACTGATTTGAGTAGAGTCCCATTCGAAGGTTCATTTTGAGTCCCGTTCGAAGGTTCGAGTAGAGTCCTGTTCGAAGGTTTGATTAGAGTGTCATTTGAAGGTTTGAGTAGAGTCCCGTTTGAAGGTTCAAGTAAAGTCCCGTTTGAAGGTTCGAGTAGAGTCACGTTCAAAGGTTCAAGTAGAGTCCCGTTAGAAGGTTCAAGTAGAGTCCCGTTAGAAGGTTCAAGTAGAGTGTCATTTGAAGGTTCGAGTAGAGTCCCGTTCGAAGGTTCATTTAGAGTCCCGTTCGAAGGTTTGAGTGGAGTCCCGTTTGAAGGTTCAAGTCCCATTAGAAGATTTGATTAGAGTCCCATTTGAAGGTTAATTTAGAGTCCCGTTTGAAGATTTGATTAGAGTCCCATTTGAAGGTTCACTTAGAGTCACATTCGAAGGTTCATTTAGAGTCACGTTCAAAGGTTCGAGTAGAGTCCCGTTAGAAGGTCCAAGTAGAGTCCCGTTAGAAGGTTCGAGTAGAGTCCTGTACCCCATGGAAAGCTTTGGCAGGTTGTGAAAACCCCTGCTGCTGAATCCACGGTTTTATAATTTCATCAAATGTCCAATATCGAGAACTACCCCAGCAATCGTCATCCACATGTTTCCAAACGTATTCAGGTTTAAACCGTTTTTCATAGGCATAGATTCATTTCCTGCTGTAATAAACATCCCACATCCACTGAACGCTTTTATTTCACTCTATTTTTAGCTTAAAAACTACGCGGTTTTTGAAGCCACCAACTAATAAGGCAAAGTGAAGGAAGCGTCTCGCCCAAGGACATTACAAAAGCATGTGTGGATTTTTGGACGAGCACCATTTTGAATCAATAACGATGCTGGTCATGTGTTCACTTATGAAATATTAAATAAGAGCGTCTGTGTATTGTAACATAGAAGCTTTTTGTGTGTGGGTGACGTACTTTGGCCATCTGAGCTTGGACCCCGCTGGACTTGAGCGCTGTGACTGCTTTCTGCGCCGCCGCCGGACTGTCGAAATCCACAAAGCCATAACCTGCGAAGAATACGACAAAACTCACATTAAAGAGGACGTATTGCACTTTTATGAGGTATTAACTGCTAATACAAAACATATTTAAATCACCGTGTTAGCTTTTATTGTTTTGAAAATGCTATATTTGCCGAAAACCACTTATTAACATGTTTAAAGGGTTTATATAGTTCGCTGTTTTCCGATCTATGTTATTTCCTCATTAAAATATAACACACAAACCTTCAGTTCTTCCTTCAGAGAGAAAACACTCCGTCCCACCTCGTGATGTCATGCGGTAATACAGGAAGAGCTCCTGTATTAATGTATTACCACATGACAATAAGTAAAAGTGGATGTTTTTTTAAACTCCTTAAGCACCTTTACTTGAATTATTTGGATAATTTCAGCTCTGAAATTGCCTATATCTACTGAACTAAACTGTAGTTGTTAATTTGAAAGCTACCACTGCATGACATCACAAGGTGGAACTGAGTATTTTGAGATTTGGAGATGATTCCAGGTCTGTTTTTGAGGAGGTAACAACATTCTAACATGGTTTAAAGCTCACATGTTGTGTAATATAGGATCTTTAATTAGTTTCAGTTTCATTTTTGATGCTCTGTGTCCCCGTCTACCTTTCCTCTTTGCACTAAGTCACTCCTCCTTCAGAGCGCTATCACATTCCAATACGCAATGATATGAACCTACTGTACATTGCGTCAGGTTTGTGAAGTTGTTGTGTATTGTTTTGTATAATTTTTTTGTATATTTATGTAGAATTGTCAAGTAGGACCATAGGTGACTTCGACTGCATTGCAAAAAATAAAAAATAAATAAATCTATCCAAGTTTATGACGAGAATTAAGAAAGTTTTATCATGCTTTGAGTAAATTTCAGTTAACCAGTAAAATTTCAGACTTCTTGTACTTAAAATATGAAACAATCTAATATTGTTACGTATTCCAGTGGTAGATCATTTTACTTGTCATGTTGAATCTACTCAAATAAAATCAAATCTTCTTAATTTAAGTCACTTTAAGTTAGAGATTGTTTTTTTCTAGTGCAGTAGAAAGCTCCAAAAAGTCGATTTCACTTTTCAATTTAAAATAAAATAAAATAAAAAGTCTAGCCTTCACAACACAGATACTCACCTTTACACTTATTGGTCGTTTTATCTAAGATGGCCTTGGTTGACACGATTTTGCCATACCTGGAAGAGAAAATAAACCGCAATTATAATGAGCACATACCAAACACATTCCAAACAACCATAATCCAACGTACTGAAGAGCTGCACCCTTCAAACAATTACATCTGTTATAAATCTTGTCTCCTCCCTCACATCTTTGTCTGCGCCGCTGTAAACTTGTCTTCTTTTGTTTTTGACACACCTCTGAGCTAAAAACAGATCTGGGGATGTATTTTTAGCTGATTTTCAAAATATAACTCGCTGCTAGTCTTGCGTCTTTTTATAAAACATTTTCGGACAAACTGAAACTGAAAACTGAAAGGTGCAACTTTTCGTTTCAGGCTTTGTCAAGTGTTTGTTTCTACGGATACGTCATTGCTCTGTCTAGAATGTTCCACAGTATGATATTAAACAGCTGTACTTTACATTTAGTCAGTTACAGGTGGTTTTATATCTCAAAAATACTGAATAAAACAGACATTCTGACTATAAGCAAGGTCGCCTTTCTACAAATTTGACCTGTAACTTGCTCTGGTTTGTTCTTTTATGAAACATTCCAGACCTTTAAGCTTGCGTAAGAGAAAAATCGGTCACATTTGCCAATAAAAACATTAAAACAATGTGCGTCACTGAAGGCATCATTAACATCAGGTCGTAAAAACTACAACGGTACAGTATTTTAGGATAGGCCTGCAGCATAATAGACCCAGGTAGCTTTAATTAGCTTTAAATTACATTCAAACTAGGAAAAATTTGTGATATCGCTGGGCAGAAAATTCAAACAATTTAAAATATGTCATCGATTGTAACTCATAAAAATTGGGAAACGTTCTTCTGCATTCCAAAGTATTACAAACTCGTATAAAAATGTAACTCATGTTTCAAAAAACACATCCGAGAATTTTTCCCATGTACCCACTGCCCCGGTAGAGATTTCGAGGTCAAATTAAGTCAGCATCTAGTCATGGAGCTTCTTATTGTCCGTCGTCGTTAAGATTCCGGTCTCTGAAAGTTGCGAAAAATGCTTCTAAACTCATCGTGGTGAATAATTAGAAAGTGGAAGGGAGGAATAACTTTGAAATATTGCAAAATACTTCTGTTTTTCGTATTTTTAAGACTAAAAATCATATTAAATGCTTTTAATTCTCCTGAACTGTGCGCTTCCAAAGTAAAAATTTGGAAGTATTGTCATTTCCTCCACAAAGAACAAAGTATCCTGTTTTATTCTGCGTAAAAACTGCTACACCTGTAGTTAGAATTCTGATACAGGAATTGGATATCGATACTCATTTTGAAAAATGTGCTGGATCGGACATCGGCTTTGAAATATCAGTACAAACTATATCCTGATTCATTTGCACTGATGTAACAAGACAATTTATTGCTCATATTTTGCCCAGAAAGTCTCAGAATGTTTGACGGTCTATTTATACAAAACTGTTCTGTAGTTATGCACAAGATAAATAAGTTACATAAGACATCAGTTTTGTCGTATCGTAACGTTTTGTTTGCGGGTGTCTATGGATATGTCATTCATTTGCCTGGAATGTTCCGCAGTATGACATTAAACAGCTCTGTTTTACGTTTATTGGAGGTTTTACAACTCAAAAATACCGAGAAAAACAGACATTCTGACTGTGAGCGGGGTCGCCTCTTCGCAGATCTGACCTGTAACTTGGTCTGGTTTGGTTTCCGTGGAGATAGAAAGGTTTAAAGCCGTACTGTGGAACATTCCAGACGAAGCAATAACATCTCCATGGAAAAAGCATTTGACAGACCCTCCATCAGAAAAGTTGTGTTTTATTTTATTTTTTATTTTTATCAACAAAAACTGTCCACCCAAACCCACACACCCACAAATTTAATTTAGATTTAATAAAATAAAATAAAACAAAAGTAAT
>KN498333.1:40684-59085 GCA_000787155.1 Scartelaos histophorus | reverse complement strand
TTTCGTTCCAGGTTTCAGAAGCATGTCCACACGTACAGAATCCTCCCAGATGAAGAGGGTTTTCTCGCTGTCCAGGTACGCTTTATGTTGGGTGTATCCTGCTCATATGTGTGGTAGAAATGGCTGACTTTAGTAGTATTGGACAGGCAGAGTGGGCAGAGATGCTTTTGTTGGCTCTGATCTCTAAACACACTTGTACATGTGTGGGGCAACAGCAGCCTCTTTGTGTCTCCGGCCCGGCAGCTGTGAGATTGTCGCCACCACCTCTCGTCGCCACACAAGCTCCAGCACAGTGCTATCGTTTACTATTTGAAGACTTGTATGAAGACTATTTTCAGTGGCACATGTGGCAAATTATAGACCGTCCAACTGCCAGATAACACACTAAACCCAAATGATTTAAAGTATACCACTCAAGGGGTGGAGGCAGGGGTATAGACACTAGAGTATCTTTTTTTTTAACGTAGCAATGTGGGCAACATTTTCCAACCTCAACCACAAGGTCCACTTTTATTGTAGGTTTGGTGTTGGCAGTTTAAATATGTCTTCCACCTTCCACATGATTATCTAATTATTTACAAATAATACTTTAAATATCAAAGACAATATAATAGTTAATATTAAGGCCAATTCTTTATGTTGTGTCTAAGTAGGGCTTAGGGGTGTCTGAGTTTGCTTTAAAAAAAGACGTCTCAGTTTCAGTTCAAGTTGCAGTGCAAGTCGTATTTAGTGCAAAAAGTATTTTCTATGAAAGAGATAAAACAAACTAATCCTGTGCTACACGTCTTTGCTTTTCTCTTCTCTGTGAAAGAAAATGGGGGAAATAAAATTGAATTTTCTTCCAAACAAATCTATTTGAACTTAAATTTCGATCACTAGATTTTTTTGGAGGGTGGCCTAGGCTTAGTTTCTATTATTAATATTGTCATTGTCACAGCCTGTACTAGGGAACACTGTGTATTCAGTGTTCCTAGTCTGAAGAAACAGCCAAAGGGATTGTGTCTTTTTATGGAAAACAGACAGAGTAGCCAAAGTAGCCAAATATCCATGCCTATATTTATCAATAATTATGTGTAAGACTGCCATCGATAATATAGTTAGACTTAATTTTGTCCCTTTCTCAGACATCTCAGGGTGTACAGCCGAAACGGTTTAAGACATTACCAGAGCTGGTGTCACTTTACCTCCAACCAAGCCAGGGTTTGGTGACCACTCTCCTATACCCAGTGGACCGAGAAGAAACTGCTGTGAGTGACGACAGGGACTATTCAGGTACAGAGGGACAAGACTAGGCAAACTCTCCTCCTTGTGTTGTTAATAATGCACATTAATCACTGGATATAATTTTGGTAGATGGTGAGGATGAAAAACCACCACTCCCTCCAAGATCCTCCTCCACCTCCACTCCCCCTGGAACTGACGCACCTACAGAGAGGTACATTTTGTGCCAGTATTATGGCAGTTATTTCTCAAAGAATGCAACTGAATAATTTTTAGCCATCTTTGTAACACTTAAGCAGGCGAGCTGTCCTATATATCCTCTATTGCTGATACACCTATTACTCTGTAAAAGGAAAACCACATCCTGTTAAAAAAGCCATGTTGCACACAGATTATGCTAGTCACTAAATGGAGAGTTCCCCAGTCCACCTTGCAATGCTTTACGATTATTGCAATTTAATGCTTAGAAACCTGTTCACTATTTATTTATTTATTTATTTATGTTTTATTGTAACATATTCAATCAATGTACTGTCACTGTTTCTATGCAAATAAAGTGGTGAAATGTAAATTATCAAAGAAAGACAAACTAGATTACAGCTGATGGCATAAATCTAGTGCATTATCAGTTTGTTTTGAATGTAGCTTTGTTTGTTTCGTGACATGGAAATATGTTTGGATCAACGTTACGTGGGGGATGGGGAAGTTGCTGGTAAAGTCTGTCTGGGCTATGTTTGTGCCTGTGGGTGGTAACTTGCATAGTCTGGAATCTGCTCCCTGGATTTGAGGAAGTGTGTGATTCTAAAACCCTGACTATAGATATAAAAAGGCATGTGGACGTTATTTTTAGACAAGGAAACTTTTAGGCCATTATCAACAAAGGGTGAATTATAATTTTTTGGCAGTAGTTTACTTAATGTCATCACCAGGTAAATATGTCTCTTTTGTGCTTTAGCACTCCAGCAGCTAACGGCCTCAGCACCATTTCCCATGAATACCTCAAGGGCAGTTATGCTCTGGACCTGGAAGCAGTTAAACAAGGAGCCTGCTCTCTCCCTCACCTCAACAAGACACTAGTGGCTTCATGTAAACGTCTCAATGGGTATGACTATGAACAATCAAATGTTAAATGATCTATTCTTAGGGGTTTACTAACTATTATCCCACATTCTGGAGTGAATGTTTTTATATAAACACTAATCGCCTTCATGGGCTGGGCCAATGTGAGCTCAGTAAACTCAAAATTATAGTGTGATTACAATGAAATTAAATAAGAGAAACTTATATAAACACTTTGGAACAATAATGGAACAATAATAAAGTAACTGAGTAATTGTTACACAGCTACCTCACTGGCCTTACAGTTCCTTGTTTTGGTTACAGCCACTTCTGTTGTACAATGTACATCTAATTATACAATAATTACTTTTTTGTATTAGGGGGTATTGTTTCACGCTATCCAAAAAATATTTTTCTACTGTTCAGTGAGGTGGACAAGGTGTTGTCTGGGCTGGAGATACTGTCTAAAGTTTTTGACCAACAAAGTGCCTTCATGGTGTCAAAGATGATTCAACAGGTAATTTTCTTTGTGTTTGTGATTTAATATGTTACAAGTTAATGTGCTGGTATATCTGGTAAATGTATCAAAAGTTTCAAATAGAAACAGAATTGGTGACATAATGCCCTTAAGTAACCACTTAGCATGCTTTTAAAATCCTCTTTAAAATAAGGCTCTTGTGTGTGCCTCAGCCAATCAGAACAGTTTTATGAAATAATACACCATGAGAACTTATATTCTAACTTAATTCTTAGCACACACAATCAACTTGCCTCTATGGAGCTAAAGTTCGAGAACTAATGTATTTTAAAAAGTGCAAATCATAGGTAAGTGTAAGTAGGCTTATCACTTGAATTAACATATTTTAGATAGACAGCATTGTAAATATTGGCTTTTTTGCGAATGTATTTTCTTTGTCTTAACAGTCTGTAAATCAGGGTGGTGACCAGGAATTGGAGAACCTTGTGACAAAGCTTGCCATTCTCAAAGACCTGCTCTCCTCCATAGAGAAGAAGGTATGTATGTTTGGATAATGGGGGCAAGCAAAATTAATTGGTTTATTGTTTTCTACACAGGGCTGAATATTTCACTTTTTTTTTTAAGGGAAATGTTGGCACCTACTTTACTTAATTGTGTAATGTGATTTGTAATCCAGCTCTGGCTTTTCTTTGCCAATGTAACGATATAGTTAGCAGAGCTACTTAGGAAGGAAATGACATCAGCACAATCAAGCTAGAGACAATATGTAGCCTCATGTGTTGTCACTTTGCCACAAGTTTTCTGCAGGCTGTAGATCCTCCAGGAAATAGGAAGCTGTTTCCTTGTTGACATCAACAATGGGAGTGAAAACAATGCCATATCAGTTGTGTTTCTTTGTTTGTATCCCTGACTCAAATCTCCCTTATGCATTTTATTTCATTCGTATTTAATTCTCTCATTCATTTTCTTTCTAGGCTCTCAAAGCTCTCCAGGACATGAGCCTGCCCTCTCCGTGCTCCCCTCCTCCACCGTCCATGCGCAACAGTAAATCCATCCCAGTGCAAGCCTTTGAGGTACACAGAACACATTAACACAGAGGCATGTGACTGCTCCTCTGCCTTTTTGAGTCATGTTTGTGCATTTGGTGGCCTGGTTTTGTCTTCCCTTGGTCTTCCCACATAAAGGAAGATACACTTTTTCTAATGTATAGATCCATATAGATTAATGTTTTGGACTATTCATTTAATCTATGCTGATGTGTTGGGCAATTGGCAGTACATATATCTCACCATATTATATTCTGTAGCTAGTTTAAGAGGTGTATTAGTTTCATCGTAGTCTGTTCAGTATTCTAATACCAAATGTCACTGTGGAAATGGCAGCAGATAATGTTAGCAAACTAAAATGCTGATATATTTGTTTCCTGTTTGCAAAGAGCTCAGTTGACGTTACTGTGATTAGATTATTTGAGGATGATGATATGAGATATAACTTGTGCTAAAATCAGATATGGGGACTGTCTAAGCATTGTGTGGTAAAAATGTAAACTAGTATATATGGATACGTCTTATTTTTATACTTTTCATTTCCACTCAGGTAAAGCTGGATGTCTACCTGGCTGAACTGACAAAGATTGGTAAAAGTCAGAAGTACACTCTGTCTGTGGATGTGGAGGGAGGAAGACTTGTGGTGATGAAGAAGGTGAAAGACAGCCAAGAGGACTGGACCACATTCACACATGATAAAAGTAAGTTTTTATTATAATCCACGTATTTGTAACTCATGTTTATTATTTCTCTTCCACATTGAGCGTCTTTCTGTCTTCAGTTCGTCAACTGATCAAGTCACAGAGAGTACAGAATAAACTGGGTATAGTCTTTGAAAAGGAGAAGGACAAGAGCCAAAGGAAAGACTTTATCTTTGCAAGTGCCAAGGTTAGCAAACACCAACTTTAATATCTTTCAGTTCATGTCAGTCTCTTTCTATATTTGAACTCTGTTTGTACTCTATCTAAACTATTTGTAGTTCACTGTCTAAGGTTTGACTTTTTTCATGATATTGATTTTATATTCCTGCAGTATGTATTTTTGTTTTTCCAATTATGACTAAAGGATAATGAGTATTGAGTGTTTTGTTATTTTATAGTGCCACCTAGTGGTTTTTATATAACTGTAGTATTGTGCATTTTACAGAAACGAGAGGCTTTCTGTCAACTTCTGCAGCTTATGAAAAACAAACATTCCAACCAGGATGAACCTGACATGATTTCCATATTTATTGGCACCTGGAACATGGGTGAATGTTTGTTTAGATTTTGCAAATTAGATCAGATTATCTTTACTGCACTGTGGATCCATCTTTAATTAATTTGCTAATTTACTCTAGGTTCTGTGCCTGCTCCCAAGTCTATTGCTTCATGGGTGTTGTGCCGTGGCCTTGGGAAAACTCTGGATGAGATGACCGTCACTATTCCTCATGACCTGTATGTGTTTGGAAGCCAAGAAAATTCTGTCTGTGATCGAGAATGGATTGAATCACTACGAACCTTATTAAAAGAACAAACAGAAGTGGACTACAAATTGGTAATAATACATTTCTTTTTATACTGATGCAATTTTAAAGCAATAAGTGTAGTAGTTTGACTTTGTACATTACTGTCACTAACAAATGTTTTTTAATAACTTATTAAAGATAGCAATTCAGACATTGTGGAATATAAAGCTTGCTGTACTGGTGAAGCCTGAACATGAGAATCGTATTAGCCATGTGGGAATGTCCAGTGTAAAAACAGGAATTGCTAACACACTGGGTAACCACCAATTTTTTTTACTTCTTCTTTCTGGTACCGATTTAAAATGTAATGTGCTGTTCCATTAAAAAACTGTGTACACTGTGTATTTTAGGTAACAAAGGAGCCGTAGGCGTGTCTTTTATGTTTAATGGTACCTCTTTTGGCTTTGTAAACTGCCACTTGACTTCAGGGAATGAAAAAATTGCCAGGTATCCTTTTTATCACAGATGTACAGAATGATTATGTGATAAACGCTATTTGTATGTGACAGAAACTATTCAACAATTATATTTTGTCCTGCTGTAGGAGGAACCAGAACTACTTGGATATCCTGCGGCTGCTTTCTCTAGGAGATAAACAGCTGAGCTCCTTTGACATTTCACTGCGTTTTACACACCTCTTTTGGCTGGGGGACCTCAATTACAGATTGGATATGGACATTCAGGTACACTAGTATCACACTTGTCAGAGAAATTAATTGTTGCAAATTGCATTACAAAGCTTTACATATGAATCTTTTGTGTGCAGGAGATCTTAAACTACATTAATCGAAAAGAGTTTGAGCCCCTTCTCAAAGTGGACCAGCTTAATTTGGAGAGGGAAAAGAACAAGGTTTTTCTTCGCTTTGGTTTGTGGGACTTTATCCTGTAATAACATTATTTGAAACTCCATTGAATGATATAAATAATGCGCAATCTGTTATTTGTCTGATGACTGCAGCTGAAGAAGAAATCTCATTCCCACCAACCTATCGTTATGAACGTGGTTCACGAGACACGTATGTGTGGCAGAAGCAGAAGGCCACAGGGGTACGATCAAACTCAAGTTCTCTGTCTACCTCTACAGCAGTGGTTAACAGCAATGTGCTTTCATGTTTATTGTAGATGAGGACGAATGTCCCATCTTGGTGTGACCGAATCCTGTGGAAATCCTATCCAGAAACACATATAGTTTGCAACTCATATGGTAAATGAAACTTAATTACCATATATAATCCATTAATTTATTCACATTTGAGCTAAATTTGTAAATGATTAGTTGTAAATGGATGGTATAAACAGTGTTGTGTTTTTGTTCATCAGGTTGTACAGATGATATAGTGACCAGTGACCATTCCCCCGTGTTTGCAACCTATGAAGTTGGTGTGACCTCCCAGTTTGTTTCTAAAAAAGGTACAATCATTGTCATTTTAAAGCAAAGGAAAAAAGTATAAAACAAAAAATATAAATATATACATTTATGTTTTGAATTAGGTTTGCCCAAATCTTCAGAGCAGGCCTATATAGAGTTTGAGAGCATAGAAGCTATAGTGAAAACAGCAAGTAGAACCAAGTTCTTCATTGAATTCTACTCAACTTGTTTGGAAGGTAAGATCACACAACGTAACATAATTTACATTATTTTTCATAGTTATTTGAATCAGTTACTGTATATAAACCTATATTGTCATAATAGAATATCTTTTCTTTTCTGTATCCTAACCCCTCCTGCATTGTATCAGGCAGTTAGTATATTGCATCTGTTTTTGACCTGGCTGCACATTCCTTCCTCACCGTCCATTGCATATTGCTTTTGAATTGCATCAAGAACATACCCTGTGTCTTTGTTCCCTCTTTGCATTACTCCTCTCCTTGTCGTTTTAATTCTCTTCCCTTCCCCTCAATCTCCCCTCTCTCCTGTAGAGTTTAAGAAGAGTTACGAGAATGACAGTCAAAGCAGTGACAACGTCAATTTCCTGCGCGTCGGCTGGTCCAACAAGCAGCTCACCACACTCAAACCACTGCTCTCTGAGGTTGAGTATCTTCAGGACCAACATCTGCTGCTCACTGTCAAATCTCTGGATGGATACGAGTCCTATGGTATGTGAGATTTTGGTATGCCCATCAATTTTACCTTTATTCACTCAACTCTTTTTAAGCATTAAGCATTTGTGTTCAACAGGAGAGTGTGTTTTGGCTCTGAAGTCCATGATTGGCAGCACACCACAGCAGTTCCACACCTACTTGTCTCATCGCGGTGAGGAGACGGGGAATATCCGGGGTTTAATGAGAGTCCGAGTTCCCTCTGAAAGGATGGGAACCAGAGAGAGACTCTATGGTAAGGTCATATGTTTTTGTCTGTGCTTTAAAAATTAACTTTTATAGCACAGTTTATAAGTGGATATAAGCCATTTCATAATTGCATTGCAGAGTGGATTAGCGTGGACAAAGATGAAACTGGAGGACCTAAAGGAAAATCAACTATTCACCCAAGGACAGGACATGAATATGTTAAGTCAGTATTTTTTTCAGATATTTTAAGTCATTTGTGATCATTTTATCAAATATAAGTGTATTCATTCTTTCATCTTTTACACTTCTTAGACCTTCTATAGGTCGCAAACAACTTGGAGAATTGGGTAAGGTCAGTGAGGAGGGTGAACGGAGTAGCAAAGAGGAAGCCTCTGCTAGGTAACTCTTATTTAAACATAATTTACTCAACTAAGGACTGAACAAATATTTTTATTAAAGCTGGTTTGTTTGCCCTACCTAGACCGAAACAGGATTCTTCTGACACAGACCCACCCGTCAACAATAGCTACAACAACCCTGCGTACTACATCCTGGAAGGTGTCCCCAACCAGTCTGCAGCTGCTGCCTCCCCTGAACTTCTCTCATCTCCTACCTCAACTAGTGCCCCAGCAACTAAAGCCCCTCCCCCTTCCTCCGGCGCTCGTTCCAAACCCCCCTGCGGCCCCCCGGGACCCTCTCATTCCCGAGTGCTTCTAACGGGGCACCCAGTCAGAACCATCAATGAGGAGGGCCCATCTGAGGAGGACTCGTGTGTAGCAGGACTGACACGGGCCGGGACAACAGGGAGCTCACTCAATCGCCCTCCGCCAGATTTCCCCCCTCCCCCTCTGCCCAAAGGAGCCCTAGAGATGGTCACCGAAGTGCCTTTTCCCAAACCACGACCGGTTTATCCAGATATGGCAGAAGTCCGGATCCCAGCAGCCAGTCCTGCTGCTCCCCTCGGACTTGGAGAGGGGTTCAGGCGAGGAGGTGGGGCAGCAGCAGTGGCGGCCAGTCTCATGGATGACCAGTCGTGTTCTGTGCTGCAGATGGCAAAGACACTGAGTGAGAGTGAGTTTACAGGACCACCCCCACGGGCCCCCTCCGCACCGCCTCCACTCAGGGGGCAGGCTATGGGTTTTGGACTTGACGCCTGTCGCACATTCCCTCCCAGAAATCCAATCCCAGAGAGCATAGCAGAGGACATGCCTGAAGAGGTATGCATCAGGGAAAAGATACACCACTAGAAATATTCGATTTGTGTAATTAATTTTAAAAGATTAAGTAATTTTAAAAAACATGTACTATAAATTAATAAATAAAATGTTTTGAATGATGTGGGAACTGGTTCTACTCCCCCAAAACCCAGAGCAAAGCGACTCGTCTAATCTAGAGTGGCTTTTAGAACATGAATTACAAGAAATTATTCATAAATGGCACTTAATCAATGTAAAATTTCTCTATTTGGTGTGGCCCAGGGATACATCATCTTTTGATCACATTGTGGTTTACAATCGATGTGTTTTAGTAAGTTTTCCTCCAAATACAGCTGTGCATTATTATGTTTAGTGCCAATTAAAAATGAGAATCAACATTAATTTCACTATATTTACTATAAGAGTCTTTTATTTGCCATTTATTAGGATTGTAAAGTGATTTCAATTCTACATTTGTTTCTTCTCTGCAGGCACTATGGGGTAGCAGTAGTTCATCCTTGTCTGTGGGGGAATCTTCTGTAGGCGAGTGGCTGCAGCGTTTGGGACTGGAGCAGTACGAACAGGGTCTTTTACACAATGGTTGGGATGATCTGGAGTTTCTAAGGTATGCTTCTTTACAAAAGCCTCACTGGTCAAAAATGTTGTAAATGTGATAATGTGTGTTGAATATTTGTGGTCCACAGTGACATCACAGAAGAAGACCTGGAGGAGGCGGGAGTGCTGGATCCTGGACACAAGCGGATCTTGTTGGAAAGCCTCAGACAGCAGCAGAAATGAACTGTTCTGTGTAGGTGTGAGTGGTCCAAACCAGCCTGGTAATGCTCTAAGACTCAAGTGCCAAAACGTCTCCCAAGTGGACTTCAAAATGACTTTTTTTACTGTATATATGTACTGTTAATTTGTCACTGTTATACACGTGGCCTTTATTTAATATAATCATTTCAGTCCTTTATGTATCTCAAGAAAATATAGCCATCAGCCTTAAACTGAAACAAGTCTAGCTAGTTTTATTTATATGTATATTTTTGAGTGGGAAAAATGGGAATTCTTTTGAGAAGAATAATGCAAAAATGCAGTTCATTTTTAAGAACTTAAATCTTTGAGCACTGCTTGTCTCAGGTTTTGTCTTGGACTCAATTCGTATATATTGGAGCTGCTAGAGTTGGAGCCAAGTAGGGAAACTGAGGTCATCTGTTAGAATAAAGTTTCTTTGTGAAGAGAGTAATATGAATCTAGGCTAGCAGTGAAGCAACATGAAATCAACTTTTGTGTAATGTTGGGGCCATTGACTTATTCGTACTAGTTGCTTTTCAGATGTATTTGGCACAAAGGGAATATGAAAAGAGTATACATAAAGGGTCACACTAGATTACAAAATCATGGCGGATATATTAGTTATTTTTTTAATATTGATTTGTTTCAAAATTAGGTTTCTAAATGTTACAAAACATACTTTTTCTGTGTATGTTTAATTGCCCAAGGGTAAACGGCCAAGTAGAATAACCAATTATTTTGCAATAGATTGTAATACAGTTGCCAAATAATGTCTATAAATAAGTATTTTATTATTCTGTTACATTTTTGTAGCACATTCTTTTTCATGTCACAGAATTGTACTGTTGACATCAATGGCTCTCTTTTACCAATAGATGGCGCTGCTACTTTAACGATTGACTGACTTTGGAGATTGAGATTTGAAGACATTAGTGGCCATTAGAGCTGCCATTCTCACCGTCAGGCCAGGTCATTCTCATAATCTCACTTTTCTGTTTTGTTAAACCTGAGCAACTACAGTGTAAATGTGCCATATCTTGTTGCTCATTTCACGGCAACTTCAATGCTATATTGATGTGCTGTTCAGATGTTTTAAATACTGCTTTTAAGCCTCTTGGCATTTCAGTGTTTTTGTGTATATGTGTATGAAAAGTGTGCTTGTCTCCTGCATTGTCTCTTATTTGTGTTTGCAAATGTTCAATGTGTTAAATTAATCTAAGACAGTTATTCATGTTTTTCAATTAAAATCTATAACAATCTGTGAAAAAAATGATTATTTACAGTGCGAATGATGCAGTGTCATGGTGGTTAAAGTTTGTGGAAAAGATTGAAAACGCCACTTAATGCGTCCATAATGTAGATTTATTTATTAATATTCAGAGTAGTGCTATAACTTCTCATTCACTAGAGCTTCTGTCTTTCATAGTTTCATAGATGTGTTGGTCCTTTGTAGACAGAATCTCGGCACCAAAAGAAATCTGCAAAGCAACAAAATAAAAGGGAAAGGAAGAAATGCTACTAACATTTTATATTACTAGTTACAGAGTTTACAGTCACACTTTTTATATAACAGTCCAAATAAATGTGTGGCTTACTCAGTCAAATAATTAAAATAATAATAATAAATACATTTGTTTTCCTTTTCTGTGTCGTATTCCGAAGGCAGAAGTGAGCAGACTGAGCAACATTAAGAGCAAATTGACAACTTCTTTCAATGTCCACACTGTTGAATCCTTAACATATGTAAAAATAGCTTCAGTACACCCTAGTTGTACTATTACTCCCATAAAACTTCCATTTCAACACTGCCGCGAAAGTTGTAAACAAAAAAAGGCTTGAAAGACACTGAATTTGAATGTGATGAGATTTAGATGGGTAGGAAGCCAGGAGGTTCCTTTTACATGTAATTGGATTGTGGGGTGAAGATTTGTAAAGTTGTTTTCCTTTGCTATTGTCTACGAGTCAGGGGCTTAAAGGAGGTTGTGCTTGCTGGCAAGTTTGTTTTGTGTCCTCAGCAAAGATCGGAGTTAGTTCTGCCATTTACATCTGGACTTGACTTCCATACTGAATAGGGTCTTGCTACAATGAAGCATTTGATTTGTGAGAAAAAGATAAACGATTAAAAAAAACCGTAAACTATAACATTGCGGGTAATACAAAAGTGGTCTGTACATGTGGTGATTCAAATTTGTCTAGCTATAAATTTATTTTGAGAGAAAGGCATCAGTGTACTCGACATTTAGTAGATTTTGTTGTCATACGATTTTAAAGGTTTGATTTTTGCAGGTTTAACACTATGTGCACAATAATTTCCAACATACCAGGACATTTGTTCGTCTCTAAAATTGTTCTGCCCAAAAGGTTGATGTCAAAGCAGGATTAGAGTACAGCTGTTTGCACCTGTAGTGTTCATAGTCTCCTTCATCAGCCTGCATGTCTTATCCCAGCTCTCCCTCTCTGTGCTTCAAAACAGGTTTGTCTTGATGGCCGCCGGGTTGGGTTTTCTGTGGAAAGAGGACAGAACTCCAGCAAAGGGCCCGGTCATACTGTCCGGCTGCCAGGCTTTGAGGATCTCTTGAGTCTGGGCTGCAGGTTGAGCCACGGCTGGGTTGGCGGGCCCCAGGTTGGACCAGCTGGGCCCCTTGAGCCCCTGCAGCACTGGGGAGCTGGAGGTGTTGTAGACTGTTCCAGCAGGTGCAGGGCTGGGGCTGAGGCTGGCGGGGCTGCCCAAGTTCCCATTGCCTGACCCGGGCAGGGATGCAGTGCTGTCGGGCGTGGGGCTACAGGTGGACTCTTTAGACTCCTCGTCGTCTGAGGAGGACCTGGGCTCTCCGTTCTTCTTGCCTGTAGAGCTGCTGCCAGTGCTGCCTGTGGAACCCCCAGTGCTGTTGGCTTTGGCATTGGCTGCTCGCTCCTGCTTACGGAACTTTGCACGCCTGTTTTGGAACCACACCTGTTGGATAAAAGAAAGTGGTTTAGTTTGAATAATTTAGACATGCTTGAGGTCAGTTCATGTGTTCCATAAAAGCTTAACATCTTCTGAGTTGGTGCAAAATGCCACTGCTTGAATGTTCAATGAAGAAATTAAGTTGTCATTTTTATGCCCAATAGTAACATGAATATTTTACATTTTTTTACTCTTTTACTTTATTTGCTTTTTCAGAAGGCAGGTGGGAACATGTCTGACCTGTACGCGCGCTTCGGTCAGGTCTATCTTCAGTGCCAGCTCCTCGCGCGTGTAAATATCCGGGTAGTGCGTCTCCGCGAAAACGCGCTCAAGTTCTTTGAGCTGGGAACTAGTGAAGGTGGTCCTGATCCGCCGCTGCTTCCTCTTCTCATTCAGGCCTGACGGATCCGAAAAAAACTTGTACGGTACTGCAAAAGACAGAAGGACATTTTTAGATGCCGTATTTTTATTATTTTATTTTTATTTATTTATTTATTTTGTCTATTTCTGTGTGTCTACTTTTATTATTAATAGTATTATTGAGGCTTCTCTTCACATCCATAAACAGTAATTGTTAGCCTAATTAGTTTATAAAGGCCTAATGCTTATTTTTACATTTATCAGATAGGAGTGACAATAAAATAAATATGCTTATAAATAATACAATAATAATTTAGGTTCTTTGTTTCATCCATTAGGATTTTAGTTTTTTCAGGTGCTTTTTGTTCAGGTTGCGGGTGAGCTCTGGTTGGAGGCATACCTGAAGAGTAAGGTGTGGGTTGGTGCTCCCGCAGCGCTCCCAGGGTGCAGCTGGCCGTGCTGAGAGGAGTGCAGCCCGGGTTAGAGAAGGGCCCGCTCCTAATCGGGTTGTACTGGAACGAACTGGCTTGGCTGCATGAGCTGAAGTCCGCGTAGGCAGAGGCTTCCATGGCTGCCATGCAGGAGTCATAGGAGTTCAGATATGAGTAATCCATTTTATACATGGATGTGGACCGGCTAAATGACCGGCGTGTGCACGGGCAAAAGTACCAGGAGTGACTTTCAGACCCGCGACAATCTGGAGTTATACCGGGCTCACAGTGGTGAAAACAAATCAGAAGAATGTTCAGTCCTCAGTGGCTCTTGTGGCATCCAAATCCTTGTCACTGCTCAACAGAAGATGCTGTGAAGTCTTGGAATAATCCAGAAGAGTTTCAGTGGCACTGTTATCCCTCTGTCCACCCACTTCAGCTTGTGCGCTCTCGCTCCGTTTGACAGTCCTTTGCAGTTTGCGCACGGTTTATAATAAAGTTGGCAGCGCGCGGAGACAATAGCAAGGCGGTGGTCTAGTTTCCATGACAATACCCTCAGCCTGTAAGGAGCCAATGGCAGAGTCGTGACAGCGCTGGACACGCGATGGTCACGCCCACAGGCCACGCACCGCCCACGTGCACCTCCGGAACGACAGACGAGCGCAGGTGGCAGCGCGCTCCACCAAACTGACATAAACACTGGGCGCGTATGATCCATATTATTTTATGTTCTTTATATTATCAGATATACACTAGTGGGCCTACATCTGATGAGGGAACATTATAGTGACGGCCACTTCTGATAGGCCTTACTATAGCCTACAAAAGATGCTCATATTAGAGGCCACAGTTAAGATCCAACCGTGGTCAGATTCTTTGGCTAGAAACCTATAGCCCGCCTTTTATAATTACAAATGGCAAATTAAATGCATTAGTTAATCAAAAAGCTCAGCTATTTTATCATTGTAATCATTTGGATATAAATTAAAATAAAATGTAACATTAATACCCCTCTAAAAAATGACCCAAAAAATTTCAATTCAAATGTCTAAATATTTCGACTTGCCTTCACTGCACCGGCGTCAGTGCGCAGAGCGCGTCTCTGCCGTAAGTCTTTATGTAGTTCAAAATGTCCAGATGTGACGCTGATTGGTGAGATTAAAAGCTTTGATTCAATTCCGATCACTTTTAGGGAGATGTCACTGGAGTGCGCGTCATTTTGATATATAGAAGAGAAAGGCAGAGGAGCGAGTGAGCAACCACGGCAGGCTAACCATAAACGCATTGACGCGTTAGAAATTGGTTTAAGTTTATTGTTCGGTGTCATACAATGTGATAAGTCATATCCCACATGGCCCCAGTGCACACCGCACACAGAGAGCGTGGAAAAGTGGCGGAGAAGCGCACTCCCCACACTTTTAGTTAAAGGCCATTTAAGACCACGCTGGTGCTTGTGGAATTAACTGGCTTTTTATTAGCGGATATATTTCAACAAATGATATGATCCACAAACCAAAAGGACGTTGCAGGCGCGCGACAAAAATAATTAACTTTATTCTTGCGTGCGCGCGCACAAAGTGCACTCTTATCTTGGTGTCCGGGGGCGCTGTACGATGATCCTTAATGCCATTAACCCACAGAGTGTGGAGAGAGCGCACGCGTGCGTTTACTGCTCCACCACCACACAGACAGTCACAAGAAATTTAGAGAGAGTCTATAAATAATCTGATTTGTCACAAGCTTGTTTTGTGACTTGCTTATAGGCCTATGTGTAGCTGTGCGCACTGGGGGCCTATAAACACAACTTTTCACAAATATAGGCTCTAGTTTACCGAGCCTAAATTAAACATGGACCTATAGATATTATTTACCTGAATTAATTGTAGCTCTTGTAATTACTATAGGATACTACTATGATGCTTTATTATGCTTAAATTCTTAAATGGCAGGTGTAGCCCTAATGAAGAAATAGTAATTATTTAATTTTTAACTTTCCCAAGTCATGAAAGAAAGTTCAGCGGTGAATTTGCTGGGAAACTTAAACAGTTTCCCCGCTAAACTCTCTCACCCAAAAGAGCAACTATGAGCGACCTTACTCTCTCCCTCCTAAACATTTCTAACCTAATCCCTTCAAAGGGGCAGCGGTCTCTCCTCGGCTCCTAATCCGCCCTTAGTGCCCGGGCGCAGGGGGAGACCTTTCCTCTGCGCAGCCTTTAACTTTGGACTTTTACATTCATGGGGCCATTTGACGGAAACAGTAACGGGAGGCTTTGGCATTCATGACGTCTGAGTCAACAGAGGGAAGCACAATGGTTTTCCAGAGGCTTCTGCTGAGGGACCCTGAGAGAGAAACCTCCACTTTATGGATAATAGGTCCATGATCTGACCAACACAGGCTTCATGTTCTAACTTCAGAAATTAGCTTATTAAAAACTCTAAACTAAGAATTTATCGCTGAACCCCTAGGTTAGTCTGCAAAGTGCGTAATAGAGGCCTAATGTGCGTAATCAAATAATGTTTTTGCTGGCAGTTGAAAATCTTTGCAGTGTCATTAATATTCCAAGTTAGAGAAGATATAGTGGGCAGACCCCATCTACCCCAATTTGTCCAATTACAAAAAGCACATTCTGTAGAAAAATCATAATTCAATTGCCCGGATTCGCCTTGTCTGTAGTCTCTGGGGTCCGCTCCGCGCGCACAGGGAATGCAGAGCGCAGGGAGAGATGATGCAGGGTATGGGTGGACCTGGTGATGGATGGTGGGCTGGTTTTGATGGAGAGATGGAAGAGTGTATGGACATAGACAGGACATAAGGGATGAGTAAAAAATGGGCCGCAATGCACTAAAGAAAGGCCTCGCGGGAGGCCCAGGCCGGTATATGTCATGAAACACGCGGTGGTGGTCCACACCAAGAGGAGCTGTCAGTCAGAGCGCGCTCCAGTCACATCCATCCATCACTCCACGCGCACACAACATCATGTCCCGTATGTTTCCCTGGTGAGGAAGCATGTTGCTATTATCGATTCTAAATGTGTTTATCAATTCACAACAGCGTCGTAAAAAACAGATACAAATGTTTGTGTGGTAATGACAGTTTTAAGTATGACCGCAGATTCCTCTCGGTCTCTCATTATGGTCATACAGTATTTTATCCATTTTGGCTGCGCCAACTCATTGATTTAACAACGCCATGAATTTGTTAACGTTACAACAATATTTTGTGCAATAAATAAATCTGCTTAATTAACAGGTTACTAATTCCTGCCTTTGAGTGAGATCTAAAATGTTTGTGTTCTTTTTGGTGATTTATGTCCCAAAAGTAGATGCACTGTGTGGTGGACTCCCGGGTGCTGCTGCAGTGTGGCATCAGGTGATATCAGCCGTACCCAGTTTAGTGACTGAAATGTGTTGCGTCATCGTCCACGGAGCGCGTGGAATAAATAGTGATTGAAACAAGCCATAATGTAAACGTGATGCCGCCGTTAACGCAAAGCCAAATGTTAAAGCAGCAGCCGCAGTGGCAGAGGCGCAGCACATTTGATTTCGCTGATGATGGATGAGAGAGATAAGGCGAGGGGGGTGGGCCCGGGGCCTGGGTCCCTTCCGCGTGCGCCTGTCCCAGCATTTCACTCTCCAATTACTGAAATATACTGTGACGCTTCAGCTCCACGACTTATAACCTGTTTAGATAGAAGCAAGTGGAGCCTAAGTTTCAGCACAGATTTTGGTACAGGGTGATGAAACAAGATGAGAAATTAGACCACAAATTCAGTTTTGTGAAGATAATTTCTTTGGCTATTGGAGCCTATTTAAATAAGCCAGAATTGATCAGGCCTATGATAAATTAGGTTTGTTTTAGGCCTAATAAATCTATTTGGTATTGGCCGGAAGAATCAATAGTCCCATCTAAGTAAAAAAAAAAAAAAAGTAAAAAAAAAAGCCCCGTAGTTTTGCTCGTAGTTTTTCTCTCTCTAAAGATGTAAATATGAACATTCTAAATGTTATTCTTGTATTGTAAGCTCCGGTTTCAGTCGCCGTTTTCATTAACGCAATGCTGAGATGCAGCTCAGACCACCGCGGTGAGTCTGTAATATTGTAATGGATGACTGTGTGTTGCTTTTTTTCCTCCTTCTTCTTTTTTTAAGAAAAGGGTGGTCCCGCGAGACCATGGCACACACTCATGGTTTACGCACACCACAGCTGGAGCAGCGAGGATGGCCGTGCGTACGGGAGCTTCTCCAAACAACGCTAATTAGATCTGCAGCTCTGGCCCCGCGCTCTGAAAGCAGCCCAGCGGCGGGGCGCGCGGAGCTGTGGAAACTTAATTCAATTAAATTCCCTCTAAACTAATTAGGCTGCAATCTGCCACGCGAGCTGTCCCTGAGCAAGGTTCGAATTAGGCGAAATG
This sequence comes from Scartelaos histophorus, assembly GCA_000787155.1. Taxonomy (NCBI): domain Eukaryota; kingdom Metazoa; phylum Chordata; class Actinopteri; order Gobiiformes; family Gobiidae; genus Scartelaos; species Scartelaos histophorus. Next base: position 41,348 of record KN498333.1, on the reverse strand, counting down.
GATTTGTTCCCTTTCTTTAAAAGAATGGCGGACATACTGGTGTGTTTTTGGTGGGTCCTTTATTCGTCTTTTATGCTAATTATTGTGGTGGACTCGTCATCCTCTGTGTGTCATACGTCCACCTGCACACGCGTAAAACTCCAACTCACAAAGGTCAGGCAGATTTTGTAGAAAAGTCTGAAGCCACGAGGCTAGCGTTAGTTGTGCGAGTTTGCTGCACCAGCGAGTATGAGTTCCTCTTAAACTCGGATCTGAGTGGAGGACCTTGGTAATGGAGATGCAATCGATTGCTTTCCGGAGGGAGCGCACTGAGGGAGCGAGAGATGAGAGGAGTGCAGAGGGACACGGATGAAAATGCCCCGTTAAGAGCAGGACAGATATGATAATGGGGAAGACTCTAGTAGTCGTTCATCATTCAGCACCTCCACCTGGCTGTACCTCTGAGCCACTGCACTGCGCTAAAACCACATACAAAGGGGTCAGATCATTCAAAGGGACAAAACTGGCCAACATAAAGCGATGCATACATGAATCCTCTTGATTTGGACAAGGGAAGGTGAGAGGGGCAGACAGGCAGACAGACAGATGGGTGCAAAGTAACGGACTGTCCGTTAGAGTCAGGAGAAAATGAACGCAGGGCTGAGTGAGAGAGTGCAGTGAACAG
>KN498333.1:18530-32996 GCA_000787155.1 Scartelaos histophorus | reverse complement strand
ATCTTTATTTAGATTTTTCTTATATTATGCAATAAGCAGTTTGAACTGGAGTTTTGTGCTAATGATGCTCTATAAATAAAGTTATTGTGATAATATTCTGTTTTAAGTACTTTTTGAAACATACCAAACTAAAAAGTAGTTCCTACCTTTTTGTCTGATCAAAGAAAAAAACAAATGAGTCTATTGCTTATATTTTAAAGATCATACAGAATTTTCCAGTTAGTTTCTTCTTGGTTGCCTTCATTGTGCGTGCGGTGCTTAGAGGGAGGACTGTGTGTGATATATTCACTGTAATACTTCTAAGGGATCAATAAGCTGTTCCTTTATCACTGCAGAGACGTCTTCTATGGCTTTCAGGACAATTTGCCATGATAACCGCAATCATTCACTGCCTTGCTGAAAGACTACAACTTCCATAATCCTCCCTCTATGTACTTTGTTTTTAAAAGTGGCAACAACATTACATAGATAAAAAATGTTAGGTTGGGATGCAAAAGACTTATTAAACTGTTCAGTTGTTTATTAATCTGTAGACAAAAATAACTATTATCGCGGCTGGTTTGGGGAGTGGGTTGATTATTTTCACAAATCTACACTGTCCGGGATCATAAAAATAACACACAGCCTCCTGCACGGCTGGATGGTGGCGCGATCAATACGTGGCCTCCATGGATGCCTGGTGTAATATCAGCTCTTTACTGTCTGCAGGCTTATTGTGCTCTAACTCATCCTCCTTCTCCTCTCCATGCATTACACTTGGTCTCCTTTGTCTGTTTGCCATTGCCTCAGCTTCCTGTTCTGAAGATCCTTCCCAAGCAGCTCAAGTAGTTGGCTTAAAGGGCTTGCTGAATACCCCTGCTGGCTGTGTTTTCCCATCTGATTTGCATGATTGTTCCCCTAATGGATAATAGGTGGATTAACGTCTAAAGAGGGTGAATTGCAAGCATTATATAAGACACTAAAACAACAATCTTATAATAAAATGGAAAAACGTTGCACATGCGTAATGAGGATTTTATTTAACAAGTGAAAATATGAATGTGTAGCCAATTATACATTGAAAATATTTTAGCAGTATTTTGGGGAATTTGGGATACCATCATTTTACGGTGGGTTTTGTTGTTAGGCTGTTTGATTGTATAGGATAAACTGATCATTTTCTTTAGTTTAAATAGAAAACATGAATAATAAATTGCAAGTTTGTCATCAAGGGGAGGAGATGAAACTGAAAAATATAATGTGTGTGTGTGTTGGTTAAAGTTGGTAAAGTGCAGAGCTGCAGTAGACCAAAGACAGACCATAGATGGGGGAGAGCAGATGAGGAAGAGCAGCAGACGGAGGAAGAGTGAGGGCCTGGCTCTGTACTATGTCTCCTCCCTGTGTAATCGTGTTAACTGGCGGCTCCGGGCCTGGCCTTCTCAGCTGTCACACACAACTACACACACGCATGTACCAAGCACCTGTGTGCGCCTGACGGACAGCTCATTCATCACAATTAACCAATTAGAGCCTCCGTCGGTCTGTCTGAGCCCGCCTACAGCTACAGCTACAGAGATAAGACATTGAGGAGAAAAGTGTGCATTAAGATCCACAGTGTAGACTTTTAGAGTGAGCAGTGTGTTTACCTGAGGCCACGGTATTAATGGCCCCCTCCTGCCCAATGATGTGCTCCTTCAGCCTCCTCTCCAAGGGGAACCTCCTGCGCTCTTCGGCCTCCCGTCGAGCCTGTGCCTCCTGGAACTACACACCCACAACAGAGCAGACGGGCCATGAATCAGGAGGGAGGAGGCCGGATGACAGCCTCCATGGAACAGGGAGGGGAGAACTAGCGCTTAAGTGTGTAATTCACTTAGCATTTATGATGCATTGTATCCATGTAACAACACTCTGTACCTCTGTATATTTTATACTGAGCAGAAACCTTGTCTTTTTTACAAATCATTTTCAATATTCAGTTATGGAAATTTAGAAAATGTTTTGAAGTAAATGGGCAAAAAGAGAGACTTTGATGTGATCATGTGCGTTAATCAGTGTGGGTTGGCACTTAGGAATTCACGTCTCTGACTATTAGGAAGGTCAAGTGGAATAAAAATTTGTGGAGAGGACCTAAATATATACGTTTTGCTTTTCATTATCCCCAATGATCACTTCCATAAGTGTTTAATTAAATGCAATTAAAGTAAATCACAAATAATGAAAGCCCCAGATTGAGGGATTTCTATAAATTTACAACACAATGCAGTTTTCCGGATGTTTTTAACCCCAGTTAACCTTAACCAGCTTTTATATTATGGATCAAAAGCACCTGTCACTCAATAAGCAGACATACAGACCTCCTAAAGAGAGCATTTCCATCTACAAGACCAGCTGGTTTCAGGCGCACAACACAGTGTATTTATAGTTTTTTAAATAACATAAGATGTAAAAATAAGATAGAAAAATGTATTGGTCAGGTATACCATACCTTGCCCTCCCACTCCTGCAGTAGTGTGCCCACGTCTCCCTCTTTGGCATATGCTCGTGGTGTGTGTCCCAGTCCATTGGTCTGCAGAGGGTTAGCACCTGCAAACAAGTGGTTCACCTTCAAAATACAGATGAAAACTGTCTACATGTAAGAAATACTTTGTTTTACAATCGGAGTGACATATCATGCACAAAGCACACACTTTGTCTCAGCAGGAGGGGCAAGACGTCGATCTAGAGTGCACCGTTAAAGGATACTCGGGTCTAGGGGTCACGAGTGTAACTGCAGAGAGGAGGCAAGCCAAAGAAATTACTCTGTGGGGGGGCTTCAAATGTGCAACGTGTGCCAATAATGTGCAGTTTGACCCCTGCACTCTGCAGCCATCGTCCTGCCTTATTGTACAGCACACACTTCTTAACAGCAGGAGGAAATTGTGTTGAACACTTTTGAAAGGGTCAGGGATTTTGGTGATGGGGGAACACAAAACGCATAATAGTGCAACTGGCAGTGGGTTTGACAGAGATGCTTAGCAGTGCCTCCTGCCCTGACCCATGCGACTGCTTTAAATTTAGTCACAGAAAAGATTTGCCTTTAGATGAAGGTAAGAAGATAGCAGCAATCACTGGATAAACCATGGCAACTTATTCATTAACAGTGTAAAGAAGAAGTTGCTGGTATTTCTGAAGACATCTGTAACATTCTGTAAAATCTGTAACATACTAACACAAACTGTAACACTTTTCACATAAAAAGAAACATTTATTTTGGTTTCTGCCCTCAAAGCTTATATTTTAACAAAAAATGAATTAAAGTAGCCACTAACTAGTAATATTTTAATAAATTGGTGCCATTTGAAAAGAAGAAGAATATTTTAAAAATGCTCTAATTAGTATGTGTTTTTTATACCCTTTAATACATTGCATTCAGTGAAGAGATGTTATGTTTTCTTTTACCTGTTCCTTTGAACCAATAATCACAGCAATTATTATTGATAAGGCCCTAAATTTAGTGACCTGCTCATGAAGCAATCGATCCTGACAACAATACACCGTGACCACCTTACTCCAAACACTGGGGAGGAGCGCAATAAAGCACCCACACAGTCGCAGCCACACAGGACATAATAAATAGCATCATTTAGGGCTTTAATATCAGGCCAACCCTTTGGGCCATAGCACTTTATAACAGGATCAACCCTAACGACTGTCACACGGGCACTCGGACGCATACGCCGCAGCTGAACACTGGAACACACACTAGCATACACAGAACCCTTTCATTAGGACTGCTTTAGTTATGCCTATTAGGAATCCCCTCCTCTTCCCCATTTCCTCCTCCTCCTTTCACCGCAGCTGGTGGGAGAGAGCCCCTGCTGCTCTTTGTGTGTCCACGTATCTGTATTGTGTGCATCTGTGTCTCCCCTGGCCCACCACCACCTACAGAGCTGTCCATTACCGGGCGCCTCTGGCCAGCAGCCTGATGTGCAGCGTTGGGACAGACTGGTGAGCTGGGGCAGGTAGGGCGAGGGACAGTGGGGCCGAGCAGGAGCCTGAGGGTGGGCCTGGAGACTGTGATGGATGGAGATGTGAGGACGGAGCGGGCGAAGGCCAAAAGTGCTGACCCGTGGCCACTAGTGTTAACACTTGGGAAATAATATCTAATGCAGTGTACACACCTCATGCTCATACATACATTAGAGGTGGGTGATATATCCGTCTATAGGGTGTTAATATCAAAATTGGCATTAGAGTATTTCCATTAGAAGAGAATTTTCAAAAAGCCACAAAAAAACACAAGTAGTTAATTTGTCCGTCAATTTTTGTGCAATACTTGAACCTCAAACAAAGACATTTTACAGGCACATGCAAAGACCGTAATCCATATATTGTTATCACAGGAGTCGCCAGAAATATATCATTTTCAACATCACCCTCCCTATAACATACATACATTAAGAAAGATGAGCTCACACTGATGTTTGATATTACAACACAAAACATACATCAGTAAAACTCTCCAAAGAGCTGTGAAGATTAATGGACGCATATCTATAAATTGTGTCGCTCACTTGGACACGGTTTAGGCAAAGTGTAGTGACGTCATGATTGTTATTGAACGTGAAAGTGGCGCCAACCCAGCCACGACCCAGCCGGGCGAGCAACAACCTGCTCCGCCTTTAATCTGATTTGCCTGAAACAAATGTCCCTGCTTTGTGAAATTTCTTACCTTTTTAATTCAAAAATGTGCGTGGAGAACATTTGATTGAGTTAGACGGGGCGATTTGTTTAAGTGTACAGAGTGCTTACGAATGCAAGGGTGCGATGAGGGATGGGCAACGCTTTGAAACGCACCATCCATCATAAACATAAACAAGACATTAATACACGTGTGTAAGACAGAAACTCTGGGTGCATTATATTTTATTTCAAAATGAATTTAAAAAGACCACGCCATTACCTAGAGTTTTTCTCCCAAATGTCTCTGATGGGACATTTTAAAAGCTATAGACAGACATGTATACGTATATGAATATTATAATGTAATAGAAGATTGAGTACCATAACACACTCATTGTGCAAGTTACCCCGGGGGCATGTTCTGAGCGGAGGTCAGAGTTCAACTAGGCAGAGCTTGTTTAAGAACTGCCCGCTTGAAAACTGGGGGGATATTCTGCCTCAGGCTCTGTGTGTGCACTGGTGGAGCTGAGTCAAAGACAGGTGCGACTATAATGTGAGGAAATGGGGGCACGGAGAAGTGATCAATTTCAAATAAGCTTTGTAATACCCTAGATCACTAGAGGGTAAATGTGTTAATGCGATGATACATGGAGACCCCTTAAGAAGTCAAGAAGGTGCTCGAGCCAGAAGATTAATTAAAATGAATCATGCAGATTAAGGTTTTTGGTAGGGATGTAACTGTATCCACATCTCATGATACGATACGATATTTACTGTCTTTCCTTTTAAATGACATAACAAGCCTTTGGTATTGATACAATAAAACAATTAAGATGTAAAAGTGCTTAATAACAGTTCTTTCTTCATGTAGCTTGTGCTCAAACAGCAAAGGATCCTGGTCTTTGTAGTTCCCTCTGATTATTTTTATTGCACCACAACAATGACTTTAAGCAAAGAAACTTGATATCGATATATTGTGATGGTCCATGATATTGTGAGACTTTATCATGCCACAATATTTTGGTTATAGTTTTTGGTTTGTGTGAATGTTTTGGGATAAGTGCATATTTTAAGCTTGTCCAGACTGAAATTTGAACTGCTACACAAATACAATAATTCAATGATATAATAATAATAATTATTATAATTAATCAGAATATGTTTTATATCATACAGCATATTTTGTGCCGATTGTTTCCATTCCAATTGCAGTTTTGCTTTTATTATGATACCTCTTATGGGTCTAATTTGAGGTTTACAGTGTCTTCTCTCTATCATTCTGAAACTGTCATACAATAGGCTCTGTGCACAGCAGCACTCTAGCTAACTCACTATCTCGAATCTAACTGTCACTTTTATCAAAATCATAAAACATAAGACAAACAGCCTATTAAAATTCTAATTTTAAAAATCTATATAATTAAAATAACAAATACTTCTTATATGTACAATACTTCAGATTGTTGTGTTGTTTTAATATTTATTACACCTCAAAATTTGCATTAGTTCATTTTAGTTCCACTTGGCAAAAACCTCATTGAGATCAAATTGTACAGGAAGTAGCGACAGTGACAGTGAGTTTGTCAGTGAGACGTCGTAGTGCACAGAGCCGACTTCCTGTTGTGTTGTGAAGGGGATACATACCAGCCTCCAACAGCATTCGAACAGTGCGAGGGTCATCGGCCAGTGTGGCATAGTGCAACGCTGTGCAACCCCGGAATCCTGCCCGGCTGCTGAGTCTGCTGCTGAACTCATCCTCTCTGGAAACCAAAACTGTCGACATAAGAAACACAATGAACCTCTTGGATGTATGGAGTAATGCAATGCTGTACATAACACTAGGACCAGCTATATGCTTTAGTTACTGTTAAATAAAGTTAAATTTGACCATCTAAGCTAGCAGAAGTTGGTTCTAGGGTTATCTTCACGCCATACAAATTCTCCCCTTTACTGTAGTTTTTCATAAGAGCACTCATTTGGTGCCACTCCATCATGTCTATCTTGCTGCCTCCTTCCCCCTCTGCTCAGAATCCATCAATTCCTTTCATCACTGGTACCCACTTCCTCCCAAGCCACTAACTTTGTCTCCTCCAATTCTTGACTTCCTTCCTTCATTGGCTCTCATCATGCGAGCCGATCTCCTTCCAGGCATGCCACCCTTCGATCTGCACCTCCTATCATTTCTCTGTTCATACCTACTTTACTTCTCCACTTTCTTCTGCTGTTTCTCCCTATTCTTCTCCCCTTTCTTCATCAGTCTTTTCCCTCCTCCATCCATCCTACTCTCCTTCCTCATCTCCGTGACAGTCTTTCTGCAGTGCGAGTGTGTATGAGGGAGGGAGAGATAGGCCGGGATAATCATAGCTAACCCAATAAAGCGTCGCACAGGCCCCCCTAGCCCATCCATCAGCGCGTGTCTGGCAAGCGCTTCCCCATGCTAGGCCGGCCCCACGTGGACCCAAACCTGACAGCCATATAAATGTCTGCAATATACATATCCCATATAAATATGTCTGCCCAAACCCAGCACAGACTGAGAAGAAACAGGGAGGGGAGGGGTGTAGCGAGCCTGCATCCTGCCATGTGGGTCTGCAGCTCATAAGAAAAACAAATAAAATACGCGCTACATGGAAAATAAATAATGCAGGGGAAAAAATGAAGCTTGTACATATGCACATTTTTATGCAAATGATAATGTCTCATAATATCTGGTTCTACACTTGCTGAAAAATACACCAATATCCCGCACACATGATTGCATTCACAAAGTGTTTTTTATACCCTCCAAGGAGTGGATTCCTTTCTCTCGGGAGGTGTCATAGACATTGTTAAAGTGGTCTCCAGCATTTGGATCTGCACCCGCCTCAAGCAGGACCTTCACCACACTGAAAAATACAACAAAAAAGACAACAAGAACAATATGATATATCTTTGCCAGTGTTTCTCATCTCCTGGTACTCCCCCCATAGCCCCCACACAGTCTAAAAACTCAAATGACAAATCATACTTTTTTTTGGTTCTTTGTGTATTACAAGGGTGGTTTTCCAAGTTGTAAATCATAAACATAAAAGTAATTGCATTTTATACATGGATGCATATGATTTTATACTACAAATTGTTATTGTTAATTAATGAGACTACATGGGAAAATGTATACCACATCACATTTTCAAATGGAGCTCAGTAAACCTTTAAAAATGACAACTATTTACAAATTATGACTATTTTAGTATTTTGTAATACTAAGTGTTATATGACAAATATGTATAAGTGTTTTATGAGAAATGGACCAAGCATTAAATCATACAGAAGCTATTTTTAAATACTTATACAGCAAATGTGGTTTAAAAAAGGACATAGCATGTGTATCTGAGTTTTTGACTATAAGGAACAATGCAACACAAATTAAATCTATACAAAATCTGAACTATTACTATGCTAAATTATAATTGACATTGCTTCCTCTTTCCTGAATAGACGATTCATTTAGTTGTAATCAATGGCGGTCACAGTCGACAACCCCCGTTTTTCCTGCTCCTTACACTCCTTGTTACATGTATGTACATATATGTGAAAGGCCTCTGAATCAGGCTGTTTCCGGTGCCATTGGGGGGTCTGCATGTTAGACTGGTTGCATGTGTAGTTTGTCATTGAAGCGTACCGCCTAATAGAGCAAACACTGAATACCTCGGCAACACCAGCCACTGTGACCTGACAGACATTCCAGGTACTGTCGCTCAGTCTACAGACTCCAGCTTCAGACTGTGGACGTGAACTAAGCTTTGACATTGAGACAACCCCACTTGCTCCAAAATATGGAGAATAACTGCCAACAGACTGGGTCTTAGCAAGCGACAAGGGTTTGTTTACTTTGAAGTTCAAAAAGAGTTGTGGCTTTACAAGTGTTTTAATGTTACAAACAATGTTGACGAAAAGTTGTAAATGCTTTTTAACACTTAAATGTTGTTCAGTTAAAACATTTAAGTTTTATTAAATGTCTCATTGAAATTTTCTTCTAGTTTATTGGGGATAATTTTGGGAGCATTTTTTCTTTGCATCTGTCATCTGGTGTAATTTGTCTGGACTTTAGGAACATGTGTGCAGCTGTGAGAACAGCCTGACCAGGTCTTTGTGTGTGACCTTGCTAAATGGACTAAAAAGGGCTATCGGGGGGTCCTCTTTTGTTACTGTATCGCAGAGGTAGGGGGCATCGGGGGGGGCATGACCCACAGAGGCCTCTTCTCTAACCCTTCCAAGCACTTCTACAAACAGCTCCAAGCATCCTCAGCACGTTTAGAGACGCACACACAAAGTTCCACTGCGACTGGTCACACGAGGCTGGGCACGGCTATGTGAAGAGACAAGATGCAGTGAAAAGGGTTAATGGCATCAGAAAGGTAAACACAACGGGATAAAGCAGGGAAAACCAGAGGGAGGAGGGAGGGGCAACCATGAAAGGATGGAAGTACAGCCAAAGATGAAAGTAGATTTAATTAGAAAGAGTTGCTAAAACTAATGAGCTTGTGAAAACAGTGTGGAGTTTCAAGTAATCAACTTTTTATCAAGTGACTAACTTTATTTACCCATTTGGAAAAAGACTTAATTTGATGTTAAACTGGTGGAATGCAAAGGTCAATTGGGTTAAATGCCACTAAAATTTGAAGGACAAGGAGAAAATCAAATTGTACCTTTTCTATGTTCAAACTGACAACTGTTAAGCAAGAACTTTGGCAGCTTTATTGGACTAAAAAAAGCTAAATCTTGTACATGCACTTTAAATCTCTCAAACCTCTAAACCTTTTCATTTGTTTTGAATACCATTACAAAAAGTACTGCTGCACAAACTCAGGCTGATAGACCCATTTAAACATTTGTTATTTGTGGTGTTAGTTTCCCATCAGCCCCTGAGGGGAGACAGGAAGCAGACACTTCCGATGCTGTGATATCAGGACACCTGAGCTGAGCTGACCATCCATGTCTCTGACCACCTGGTCCAGACGTGGACCTCACTTGACCCTGGCTCACAGTAGCACCTCTGAGGTCAATCAGACAATGTCAATGTACAGAATAGTTTGGCAATATTTTTATGCACAGAAACCCAGTCTAGCTTGTTTCCCAGTAATACAGTTAAATGAATTCAGTGTCTATCACCATCACCTACAGCGAACATAAATGTAGGGCACTCATAAATGTTTTAATAGCATTTCATTGGGACTTATCCAAGTACCAGCCCATAATCCCACTCCACGACCTGCTCTGGAGTCTCTCTAAAACTCTTCACATTTTGCCTTTTTCCGATAAAACCTCTCATTTCTGCATCACGTTTCTTTTCCTCTTTTATTCTCTCCCTCCCATCAAGTTAGTCGGCCGACAGGTCGGAACGGTCAACAGTGTTACACTCGGCTGAGTGGTCTTTGTGCACGTGAATGCTGCGCGGGAAGCATGAAGCAGAGAAAGAGAGCTGGAGATAGGTATTGTGTGTTAAAGAGTGCAAACATTAGGCCAGGCCCTGCGCCTCCCTGATCCATGATTGAGCCCTACATCAAAGCTAAACAAATACACGCCCCCAATTTCTCAGCACTGCTCCGAATGCACACCCCTTTACTCAGCATCACTCCAGCCTGGAAATGGCCAGGATACTGCGCTCCCGACGTACTTGAAAAAGCATTAAATCCCAACATTAATGCGGCATTCACATGTGGTGTTTTCTCTTTACAGTTGAGTAGCGTGTGCTTGAGTAATTGACACTTGATATTTGGTCTAAACTGCTGTAGTCTGTGTGGGTGAGGCTGGGACAGAGGGAATGTGACTGATGCCAGGGAGCTGACGCTGTGTCTTCCCTGCAGCACTGACGGCTCACTGGGGGCTGGAGACAGGATTAAACACAGAGGGGTGTCATGGCCGTCTGAGTTATAGCACTCATAATACACACACAGGACACTTTGGTCACACACATACCATCACTGCCAGACACAAACAACATCATCTGTGGCAAAAAGACTGACAGTCAAAGTGACGCTGCTCTTTATAAAAGCTGACATGAATAACATGCACTCATGTGAGTGGAGCATTCAGTAAATACTTAGCATTATAAAAATAAATATTTAAAAGGTCTACATATGTCAGTTTATACATTTATGAGGATTTAACTTCAGCATCAAATCAAACATAATTATGCATATAATTTAAATAGAATTTTCTGAATCAAATATGCACGTTAAATTAGTCAATAGGAAAAGCAGAGTTTGCTTTAGTTAAGCTTTTTAAAGATTTAAAGCCAATTATATATTTAAGTGTCACACTAGGCTTCTTGCATACGTACAATGCCATATAGAAAAAGCGGACGCTGACTAGAGAATTCATTCTCCCCCAAAAAGTCCTGGTAAATTGGATTTGGCCCGGCCTTAACCTCAAACCCTGTCTGTGGCGTTTTGTGTTCTGGGGGCCAGCAGGCTAATTTAATTTGGTGGTCACTGAGATGGGGGACGTGCACCGGCCGTCTGTCAGCCTGTAAGTAGCCCTGGAACATCCTACTGTAACATGCCCAAAGGATCATTTTTACTTGTAATGGGAATAAGTCGTGGGACTCATCTGCCTAAGAAGGAAAACCCTATGTGAGAGAGTACACACCTGTGCTGACGGTTCATGGCTGCCACCATGAGAGCAGTCCAGCCGAGGCGGTGCCGATGGTTTGGATCCACACCCTCCTTTACCAGTCTGATGACAAAATAAATTGGAATAAGTTGATTTTTGTGGGTTTGTTTAAAAGAAAATATAATACCCTGCTCCAGCTGTCGTTGCTGTTGTATCAAAATGTAGTCTGTCTCACAGTCGAGCATAAGCACAGACGGTGACAGCTCAGGCCTTATCTGCAGAGCTGTGCCTGAGCCAGGTGTGAGGCCTGTGCCCGGGGCTACAGCTCCACAACATGCTCTAAATGTAACTTATCTGAGAGTTTAACACTGAGCAGGCAGTCAGTGTTTAGACAACACTGTGCTCTTACACATCTGCACTTACCTACAGGCTATTAAACTGTACTATACATTGAAGGGATTTATACAGGATGCTGTACTTAGTCTGGGTAACTGAGGAATAACACAGACACTATCCTGTACTTTTAAGAGATACTTGGATTTTGGCTTTACCACATTAAGTAAAATCAAGAGAGAGATATATACAGGAATACAATGAAAAAGAGAAATGTACCTGATGTTGTATGTAACACTTTCACTCTAATTCTGACATACTTAAAATGCCTAATTCAAATTACAGATGTTGAGAAGTGGTTTGTACTTTTGACTGACTTTCAAGAGGACACTTTCTTACTAACACAAACTAAACTAAAGCACTTAACACATCAATGACCTGCAGCCTGTCTCAATCTCACCTACACCATCTGCTGCAAACAAAGTAATCTAAGAAGGTAGTCTAACCCGAGTGTGGGCAGCCTAGGCACGCACTGAAAACACACATTAGTGCACTCTCATGTGTGAGAGCGGGATGACTAGAATTGTATGCAATACTTTATGGTTGTTTTAGATCATGGTTCATACTGTTTTCCAAAGACAGAAGATGCTGAAAAGACAAGTTTTTACTTAGCAATACAAAATATGACAAATGACACTATGTGTATAATGTGCATATGACACTTGGTTTTCATGGTATATTTCTTAAAGTCATTGGCTGCAGTTTCATGCACACTCAAAATCTGATTATTAACAGATTTTTAGACGTATAAAACTATTAAAATGATATGTAAACACCAAAAACATCAAATTTCTTTATGATAATGGTCCCTCTGAATACTCACTTCAGATTTTGCGGCTTGCATGTCATTTAAATAATCTTAAAGATCCAGAAATCAGATAATATGATTTTTGGCGTGCAAAAATCTTAACACAGCCGATGTGAATGGTCTCAGACAAGTCAGTCTTGGCTTCCACCTAGTGGCTTGTAGTAGGACAACAAGCAAATGTTGCTATTTTACCTGCTGATAAACTGTAAGGCCTAAATTTTTGCTTTTAAAATACGTTTATATTTGAAATCAAAGTGCCTTAAACAATCTTCTCAAACCATGACTGATTATTTAGCTATTTGTATTATAAAGATAAGATATTTTTTTCATATCAGTGCCGTATCCTTGGTACTATATTGTCAAACTTGTACCAAGTTTGACAGTATAGTATAGTAACAACCTCTCTACTCACTGTAAGACTATGTGCATTAAAATGTGTAATATGTCATACCTCATGACATCTTCACTGTTACTGGTCCTTGCAGCCTCCAGCAGGGCATCACCTTGAATCAGAAGAGATTTTTAGTTGACTTTTTAGGCATATTAAACGATGCATTAATAGACTACTGAGGGCACCTTTATTATCAGAATCTTTCCTTAGGCAGAACGCCACGGCTGCAGCAGAAAGCACCCCGGCTGAGGCCAGTCCTGCCCGGCTGGCCCTCCCATCTGTCCCGCGGCCCTCACCTCGACCATGACCGCTCTCTTCCCAGTACTGGTTGTTATTGCTCCCTCTGCTGGCCAGGGCCGCCCACGAACTGCGGCGGTTTTGCAGGTGAGAAAGCCATCTAGGGGCAAGATGGTGGTACTGCACGGAGGGGGTCACGTTGGCCGAGCTCTCCTCCGCCAGAATCCCCCTGCGGGACACTCGGGAGGTGGACACCAAGGGGTTTCGGTTCGTGTCAGACGGAGGGTCACGGACGCTCTGACAAGTCGCTCCACTTGCGCTTGTTTGGAGAATGCGACTGCACGGCGACAGGCTGCGCGACCTTCGGGCTATCAACCTGGTGGGAACCGAGGATAACATGGCCAAAAACTCACCGATCCGGAGCCGGTCCGAGTCTTGGGTTTACACTTGACCTAATGTATCTTCGCAATAAAGCGAGCCGAGCTGTAGTGACCGGGCCACTACTGTAGAGCCACACAATGTAGGACAGCTAGAGCAAAACAGAACCGCTTCCCCTCATGATGCAGTGGATGTCACTAGAAGGCGCGCGATGCATGCTGGGAAATGTCGTTTTCTATTGCTCGTAAAGTAAAGGGGAAAAATTATATAACCCGTGTTTTAAGTATAAGGTGTAACTTTGTGATGAAGATATTCCACATTCTGAAATATGTCTAATTAGCCTAAACAATCAATTAATCCGAAAAAAGCACATTTATCTTTGCCCTTAGTCCAACCACTGTAGGTTGAGGATGGTGCAACATTTTACTTGTATTTTTCATAACATTTTATTTTTATTTTTGGCAAATAGCTATTACTCCCTATACCAACGCTAGCCCTATGTATTATGGTCTGACTTTATAAGCCTAAACGCTCATAAAATCCTGCGCATTTGCTCTTTACACGATTTAGTCGGCAGGTGGCACAAGAGAGACACACTTAATTTTTGTAGTGGTTGTTTCAGTGGTTTTACGCCTCTTACACAAAGAACCACTTAAGAAAATAGTTTGCAGACAAGTACCACTATATCTAAGTCATGACTAAATCAGGTCTAAAATTTGGACAAAAATGTGGATTAAAATTATTCTATTCTATTCACCGAATGTTTGAATTGTTAAAATATTTAGATATTTTTGTGCCAAATGACACTTTCAACATAGTGGTTTAAAGTTTTAATTTTAAACTAGACTGATTTTAGACTAGTTTGCATCATCATGAATCTTCTAGGGTTGTGCCTTTCTCAAGTACAAACACTTAAACCAACCAACACTTATCTGATGACTGGTGGTTGTGAAGAATCAGTAGCACTTTTGCTCAGTGCTACAGTGCAGTATTAGAAAAAAATAATATAAATAAATTCTGTTAT